>JAIPUU010000506.1:0-47500 GCA_020466095.1 Chlorops oryzae
ATCGGAAAACCCTATTTTTTGTCTAACTAAAATAAATTTTTCTTACATATTTATATGCACGTCAAAAATACATACCATAAGCTTGAATTTCCATTGCCTAGTTTTTTTTTAGACAAACGTCTTTACTTTTTATGCTTATTTGAATTGGAACAAAAACTCAGTGCTTTCGACAGAGAAAATTTAATAAAAACAAACTTGGACTTCATCAGCTGATAAAACTAACGGTTAATCGCATAAGGGAAAAAAAACCACTATTTTACTATAGTCGGAGTTTCTAAATTATGAAAATATTGTTTCCACCTTTTAGTTTTATACTTTATAAATAAGGTTAATGCCAGAAAATCGGACTTTTTCCCCAATGTGCGACGCTACAAATGATCTTTTTTATACACTTTTTTTATCACTTTCAAATTTCATATATTCATATTTTATAATTGAGGAAAAAATGTATTTATGAAAAGCCACAGCTAAAATTCAAAATTTGTATATGGGTCAATGGAGAAAAAGTCTTAAAAGTAGATGTATTTTACGAATTTTGCTGACGCAGGCCTCTTAAATAAATGACCCGGCCTAATCTTTATATATATATTTCTACTGCACGTGTGTATGTGACTGAACTCCTCCTAAACGGCTGGACCGATTTCAATGAATTTTTAAGTATGCGTTTGGGTGGCGCCCTGGATGATTTAGATACACAAATCACTATCACTGATACCCTCCTCCTTCTTCAAGGGGTAAAAATGGGATTTTTTGTGTTTGTTGTTAGGTTTGTTTTTGTTTTGATTTTGTTTTGTTTTGTTTTTATTTTGTTTTTGTTTTGTTTTGTTTTTGTTGTTGTTAAGGTGAGGGAAAGTAAGAGCCAACGTACCTGTTTGTGATGACGATGAAGTTTCTCGGAGCGGTTGTGATGTTTGGTTGGCGGTTGCACGGCGCGAATTATAATTTTTGTTTGTTTTTTTTCACGATTTTGTTTGGTTTTAAAAATAAACAAGGATTAGATTTGGCCTTCGGGGCAAATGAAAAAATGTAAATGAAATTGGGCTTCGTGGCGATGGAAAAATAAAAAAAAAAAAGAAAATTATATTTGGCCTTCGTGGCGATTTTTGTTTTTTTTTTTTTTTTTTGTTTTCACTTAAATGTATATTTTTCCCTTTTTTTTGTACGTTCAGTTCACGAATAAGATTTGGGGTTTTTTTTCTTCACTTAAATTTATATTTTGAATTTTAAATTTTAAACACTGCGAATTTGCGGAGCGGCGAACGTTGAGCGCGTTAACGACCAAAAAAGAGTGACGAACCGTCGCTGGAGTTCGAGCTGTTGAACCAGAGAGAGAGCAAGGTTTCGTTAAAAAAGTTCTGATTAATGGCTCGTCTCCATTGCGGCTACGGCGAAAACCGAACATACTGCCCGCCTTGCGCTACGCAATAGATATTTCTTGCTTACCTGCGCCTACTGCACAGGAACTCCCGGAACTCCTGCATCACCTCCTGGACGAGGGCCCGGTCCGCAGCTGTGGGGGCCGGCCGCTCCCAGTCGGATGGTGGAGACAGGGACGCACGGTTGAAGCGGATGGGCAAGGGGGCAAACCGGACACTCGCAGCATTTCTCCGAGCGCGACTTCTTCGGCCTGCAGGTCTGGTTGGCGAAGGACGACGAATCAGTGGCGGTGACGGCGATCGTACGGGTGTTGATGTCCGATGCTGATGGCGGGGCCGATGCCTGCCCGTGGAGTTAGCCCGACGGTGGGATGGGCTTCGCTCGTTGGTCGACAACTGGTGCCAACGACGGGGTGTATTACCGCCTTCTGACCGGTGGCGTGGATTTGAGTGATTCCGGCGCCGGCGCGATCGATGCCGACGACCTGGGACCACTGAACCTTCCGCATCCCGGGCCTTCCGGGGCTGCCACGGGCCGGGTTCAGAAGGCGACGGCGATCGAAACCGTTGGTGGATTAAAGTGTGATGCTCTTCGTACCATATTTTGCATCCGTGTTGCTTTGTGCAGTCCTTCCGCTGGTGCAGTGGGGATAGACAGCGGAAACAGCATTTTTGCTGCTGGATCGTCAGCAACCGCTTCTCAACGGCCCAGCGGCCGAAGCGGCGACAGCGACTCAGACCGTGGGCCCTATCGCACACCACACATGCCCGTCGTCCTTCCATGGCAGCAGATGCGACATGATAAACAAAGAGAGGGGGAGGGGTGAGTGTTGCGAAGGGATGAGGAATACTAGTCATAATGTTTCTGGTTATTCGACTGGCAAGAGGCAGAGCTTTGTAATCGGCCTTGTGATGATTCCAATTTGTGTTTTGACGTCTACAATGCGCACAAGACCATCAACTCCCGGGTGCACTTGAACGATTCTTCCCTTTCTCCACTAAAATGGTGGCAGCTGAGCATGCAGGAGGACGACGAAGTCGCCAACCTTTAAATTCGGTTGCGGCATCTTCCATTTATCTCTCTTATGTAGATTTAGGAGATATTCCATTTTCCACCGTTGAGCGAAGCGGTGATGTAGAATTTTTACTTTCTCCCATCGCGTAGTGAGCGGCAAATCAGCGTGTTATTCTTCAGGCCAAGCGGTAAGTGGAGCTCCTCGGAGAAAGTGCCCAGGTGTCAGTGCTAATAGGTCTGAAGGATCATCTGACATTGGTATGAGGGGACCCGAGTTCAAAACTCCTTCGATTCGTGCCAACAACGTGGCGAATTCTTCAAACGAGAATTTGTGCGGACCAGCTACCTTGCCGAAGTGGATCTTGAAGCTTTTGACCGCCGCCTCCCATAATCCGCCCATATTAGATGCGTGGGGCGGGATCAGATGCCATTCGAACCCTTGCAGGGAACACTTTCGTTGAAGGTCGTCAGCAGCACTCGAGACGAATTTAGCGAGTTCGGCATCTAAAGCATTTTTGGCGCCAATGAAATTCCGGCCGTTGTCGGAGAAAATTCTCTTAGGAAGTCCCCGGCGTCCTACGAACCGATCGAATGCGGCCCGGAAAGACATAGTGGACAACTCCGAGCATAATTCGAGGTGAACCGCCTTAGTGGCGAAACACACAAATACGTAGACGTAGCCCTTGAGATATGGTGCTGTTCGAAGAGTGGAGGCTTTGATATCAAACGGTCCGGCAAAGTCGACGCCGGTATGCGTAAACGGTAGCGACAACGTTGATCTTTCAGCTGGCAGAGCGGCCATCATCTGAGTCTTCACTCGTTGCTTATGGATGGTGCACGTATGACAGCGAGTGATGCAGCTCTTTATTTTACGTTTCAATCGCGCGATGTAAAAATTCTGTCGCGCCATGCGAAACATGAGTTGAGCGCCGCCATGCAGGAGTGTTTTATGTGCGAAGTCCAAATACAAGCGGCAAAACGTCGAGGCGGCAGGTATGATGATCGGATATCTCTCATCTATCGTAAGATCTGCATGAATAAGCCGGCCATTGACGCGCAGCAGCCCATCATCGTCAAGCATAGGGTTCAGCGATAACAGTTCGCTCTTCTTTCCGAGTGGTTTTCCTTCGCTGAGATCCTGATACTCGAGTGGATAATGAAATGTTTGTGAAAATAAAATTAAACGATTTCTCACTATCGTCAGCTCATCTTGTGACAGTAGAAGTTTGTTGGGACGTGGTACCATCTCTTTTCGCGCTTGTCTGTAGAAACGCATTACGTAGCCGATGACTCGAAGCGCTCGATCATATGATGAAAATCTGGCGAGAACGTCTTCCGATTCTGTGATGACGGTGAATGCGGCCGCCTTCCGCTCTTCAAGGGTTGTAGATGATGGGGCTTCAAACTGGGACCATTTCTCTGGCGATTCTACGAGCCATGACGGTCCTTGCCACCAAAGCGAATTTTCACAGAGATCGTGAGCTAGCATCCCTCGGGTACCCAAATCAGCTGGATTGTCTCGCGATCGCACATGGCGCCATGGAGTGTTGTCAACGTTGGTCAGAATTTCGGAAATTCGATTGGCGACGTAAGTTTTCCATGCATTCGGAGGACGTTTCAGCCATGCCAGCACGATCGAGGCGTCTGACCATAGAACCGTTTGATGTTCGTGAATATGAAGCTGAGCGTTGATCGATTTAATTAGTCTGGACAAAAGAACGGCGGCGCAGAGCTCGAGACGCGGTAGGCTGACAGTTTGCAACGGAGCCACCTTAGATTTCGCCGTAAGCAAGTGAGCATAAACTTGGTTGGGACTCTCGATGCGGAGGTAGAGTGCTGCACAATATGCTTGCTCCGATGCATCGCAGAATCCATAGAGCTGAACTGTGACCGTAGGATCGTAGTGCACCCATCTCGGAATTTGAATTTGCTCGATGAATGCCAAATCAATGACGAAAGCCTTCTAGCGTTCCAAAGCCTAATTCGACACCCGCTGATCCCATTCAGTGCCTTTGAGGCACAGCTGTTGCATAAGAACCTTGGCGCGGATGATGATTGGCGTAAGCCATCCTGCTGGGTCGAATAGTTTTGCGATATCAGACAAGATCTGTCGCTTGGTAGTCGATGATGCGGCAGAATGAGTGCTCAATTTGTATGAAAAACGATCAGCAATGGCATTCCAGCGGATCCCCAACATTTTAGCGTCGCTGGCAGATTTAAATTTCAAAAATTCGGCATCCAGCAGGTGTGAAGATGGGACATGCTTTAATAATTCGGCATGATTCGCGGTCATCTTCTTCCACGGAAATCACGCAGAGCCGAGCGTGCTAATGAGTTGCGTTTTTGCTGTACATGCCGCTTCGAGTGTATGGCCGCCTGATAGGACGTCGTCGAAGTACGTTTCATTCTTCAAAATAAATGCTGCTTGAGGAGCGTCGTGCGCCGAGTCGTTTGCTAATTGATGAAGCGTTCGAATGGCCAAATATGGAGCACAGTTGACTCCAAACGTCACGGTTTTCAATTCGTAATCCTTGACCGGTCCAGTCTCTTCCTCGCGAAATAGGATGCGTTGAAATGCTCGATCCTCTTCATGCACCTGTATCTGTCGATACATCTTCTCTATGTCGCCGTTAAACACGAATCGATAGAGCCTCCAGTTGAGCAAAAGGATGACCAAATCCGCTTGGAGCACCGGTCCGACATGAAGCACATCGTTCAACGATAAGGATGACGAGGTTTTCTGTGACGCATTGAAAGCGGCGCGCACTTTGATGGAGGTACTCTCTGGCTTCATCACTGCATGATGGGGAAGATAAAAAGAAAGGAAATTATTGTCGTGTATATTTTCAGAATTGGAGCATGGCTCCATGTGATCATATTTTAGATACTCTGCTAACACGGAATTATAAGTGTCGCGCATAAGAGGCTGCTTCGCAAGTCTTCTCTCCAAGCTCTGGTATTGCGTCAGCACTCCGTATCGCGATGCACACAAGCGTAAGGCGGATTTGGAAAATTCGACCTTAAATGGTAGACGTACGACATATCTAACTTCGGAATTTTTAACGGTGGTCTGAGCATAAAGCTATTCACAATAAACGTCCTCTGAAAGCGGCGGAGGGGAATGTGGAACCTCTTCTTGTTCCCAAAACGATTTGAGTAGCTCGGAGTGCGACTCATGGGTGTCTCCGGAGGAGACCTGCGTCCTAAACGCTTCGGTGGCTTCGCTGGCGATGGGCCCACTCAAATACCACCCGAACGCAGAATATCAGATCCGATGACCATATCGATGCGGCCTAGATTCATGAAGTGGGGATCGGCGAGCTCAAGCGATGAAAGCTCTTGGGGATCCATGTTGGAGATCCGTTTGGCTGGAAGCCAATTTGTCAACTTTGGTAACACCACGGCGTCGATCTGATCCTCGGACGTAGAACGAGGCGATGCGAGCATGGTGGAACACTCTTTTTTTGCAACTTGGGTGCATTGACCGCCCATACCGGTTACTTTGCACACTTTGGGCGTAGTTGGAAGATTCAATTGGAGCTGCATCCGTTCCGTAATAAACGTCCTTTGAGATCCTTTGCCGAGAAGGGCTCGCACTAGAAAGCGCTCTCCTTGATGCAATATGTGTGTGAGCGCTGTCGGCAACAGTACTTGCGTCTGGCTAATCGATACGTGCGCATGTGCTTGCGAAGTGGATGATCCGTCGGCGGTTACAAAATTCGAAGTCTTCGGTGGCACGGAAGCCTGCGCCGGATGGCTCGTCGGAGACGCACCGTCAGCCTGAAGAGGCGTCGGTGTGGTTGAAGATCCTTGACCCTTTTGTGTAGCCGTTGGGTTCGAAAAATGAAGAAGCGTATGATGCAATTTTCTGCACTTTGCGCAACGGAAGGTACTATTACACTTTGCCTTTTGATGACCAGTCGAAAGGCAGTTGAGACATCGATGGTGCTGCGACACAGCTTGGACACGTTCGTCGACCGACATATTGAGAAACACATCACATTGACGTAGAGGATGGTTGCCGCGACAGAGGACGCAGACTCCATTGGTCCGCTCTTGGGCGAGAAACACATTCTTCGAAGGCACTTCGGGTTTTACAGCGGGATAGGGAGCCTCCAATGCATTAAAGCTGGAAAGGCGTTCAACAACTTCATATCGCTTAGTCAAAAAGGCATTCATTTGTGGCCACGTTGGCACCTCTCGATGTGACGCCAATGACTGTTCCCAATGTGCGATCGTTTGCGCCGGAAGACGCCTAGAACAGAAATGAACGAGCAGAGCATCCAAAATATCCACGACTCCATGACTCTTCAGCATCTTGAGGCAATCGTTGACGGTTGTTTGTATGCGCAGGATTCCTTCCGGCGTTTCATCTTGGATAGCAGGCAGGTCGAATAAATTTTTTAATTGATGATCGACGAGGATGCGTTTGTTCTCATATCGCGCCTTAAGAGCCTCCCACGCATTCCTAAAGTTGTCGCCACACAGCGGATAGCCTTTAACGATAGCACCCGCTGCTCCCGTCGTCTTGCTGCGAAGATGGTATAACTTTTGCACTGGTGGCAGCCGAGGGTGGTCGACGTAAACCGCAGTGAACATGTCTCGAAATGCTGGCCATTCACTATAGCCACCAGCAAAAACTTCAGTATCACACGGTGGTACCCTGATGAAATTGTCTTCTCCATGAAAGTCGTTAGGTGGAGGAGTTACCCGAGTGCTCGTCAGCGGTGGATGCTGGGGGGTGATTTCTCGTAACAGCTCTTGAAGCTTAGCTCTGGCTATCATCTGAAGATCGCGACACTCGTGATAACTAATTTCCGCTGAATCGGCCGCCTCTGGACTCCAGGCTCCTTTATCGACCGCTGCTCGATACGTTTGACGGACTTCATTCCAGTCGTACATCAGTTGTTTGATTTTAATCTCCAGCAATTGCTCGCTTTGATTCATTGGATCGCTGTTCATGGCTGCATCGCACATGTTCTTGAGCTCAGCTACCGCGGAGTGAAAATGCCGTAAGGGATCCATATTGTTTACGGATGTTGATCACGAAACCCGATTCTGACGAGATAAAAAATGCAAGCTCGATCAAATTCACCGTAAAAAAAAATGAGAGCAAACTTAAATTATCGCCGGCTTTTGATGTGAACTGGATGCCTGTGTGAAAAAAGAGATAAAAACCTCGGCCGAAAAGGAACAATACAAGTTATAGAACGGCAACCGCAGTGCGTATATGCGACCAATGCCTACCGAAGCGTACCTCAAATTTGTTTACCTTAACCTTCGCAACACTCCACAAATTTTCTGCAACCCCCAATTCAATTAACGAAAACCAAATCGTATAATGATTGTCAATGAAATATAAATAGAATTCGATGAGTTCGATTTATTAGTTTATTTAAAGTTTGTTTTTCCAACCAGTTTGCAAAGTTCCGATTATGCATCAAATCGAAAGCAGAGCGCGGACAGAGCGCAGGCAGAGAGACTGAACGTATATGAAACCTGGTGTTCGAATTGCGGTCACACACGTTCGTTCGAACAGGCGATGCGATCAACTTCTATGTTCGAAGTTCGATGCAACGCACAGCGTTAGAACTGACATACGCAACACAATGCACGTAAGCCCGATGTATTATACAGATTGCCTGGCTCGCTGTCTGCTAGCCTTGAATTCGTATGGACTTGCAATGGAAAAAACCCAAACGATTTCTATAGGTGTTCCGCAAGCGAAAACCCAACGCAATAAAAGAAAAGAAGAAAAAACCTCAATTCGTTCTCACAGGGAACGAGAAACCCAAATGCTGCTTGCCAAGCCGCTATGTGCTGGTTGTTTCGCAATATCGACTGTGCACAAAAACCACCACCAAAGGCGACACGGATGTGCGAACGAGATAGATGATACGAATATGAAGAGAAAGGATGAGTCGAAACGGCGATGTGTGTCACGTGCTTGGATCGTGTTGCCCTTGACTTTTCTGGAGGGCAAATAGCGGTAAAGGGTGACGTACACGTGGCCTACTTTCTCGATTCCCACTAAGATTGGTCCACCGGAGCCGATTCCAGGCTCCTGGCACGGGATCGCCAAATGTTAAGGTGAGGGAAAGTAAGAGCCAACGTACCTGTTTGTGATGACGATGAAGTTTCTCGGAGCGGTTGTGATGTTCGGTTGGCGGTTGCACGGCGCGAATGATAATTTTTTTTTGTTTTTTTTTCACGATTTTGTTTGGTTTTAAAAATAAACAAGGATTAGATTTGGCCTTCGTAGCAAATGAAAAAATGTAAATGAAATTGGCCTTCGTGGCGATGGAAAAAGTAAAAAAAAAAAAGAAAATTATATTTGGCCTTCGTGGCGATTTTTGTTTTGGTTTTTTTTTGCTTTCAGTTAAATGTATATTTTTCCCTTTTTTTGTACGTTCAGTTCACGAATAAGATTTGGGGTTTTTTTTCTTCACTTAAATTTATATTTTGAATTTTAAATTTTAAACACTGCGAATTTGCGGAGCGGCAAACGTTGAGCGCGTTAACGACCAAAAAAGAGTGACGAACAGTGTTCGGACTACGGAAATCCCATTTCGTAGTAGAAGACCGCAAAAATCGGAGTAGAAATGAAATTTTGGGTAGTAAATTGGAATTTCTCATTTTCGCACCAAACAAAAAAAAAAAAAAAAAAAGGTTAAAAATTTATTTGAAGCAAACATTTATAACTTACATTCACATATTACTTACATTTTTTTATTTCCATTAGTCTAGATTTAGATACAGAGACATCTGTATGGAAAACAATTTTTTTCGAACGAGGGAACACAAAAAAATCGTTCTCATTATGTCTAAATCGCTAGATAGACAAAGTTATTTTGAGTTTGGTGAAGTGAAAAAATCGGAGTAGATTTCAGGTAAAGGGTAGTGGCGGAGTAGATTTCAAAAATTTTTTAAAAACGGAGTATATCTTCCGATCGGAGATAGTCCGAAGGTGACGAACCGTCGCTGGGTTCGAGTGTTGAACCAGAGGAGAAGAATTTGTTAAAAAAGTTCTGATTTCTCTCTCCAGCGGTACGGGAAAACCGAACATTTTTTTTTTTTGTTTTCGTTGTTGATAAACTGATAGATTGACCAATTGATAAATTGATTATAAATGGATTGTTGAAAAATTGATAGATTGGTTGATTATATATTAAAGATTTATAGATTGATAGATTGAAAGATTGACAGATTGATAGGTTGATAGATTGAAAGTTGAAAATTAAAGATTGACAGAATGATAGATTATGGAAAAAATTGAAAGATTATATTTTGAGAAATTGATGATTGACGATTGAAGATTGAAAGATTGATAGATTGAAAGATTGTGTGATGATTGATGATTGAAAGATTGATGATTGATAGATTACATTTTGATAAATAAGGTTCCTTGAATGAAAAGCTTGTGGATACCTGTAGAATGCCCTATTGATTTATAATAATCTTGATTTTAAAAGGTGAATATTTTAAGTTTTTTGGGGAAGTTGAAGAGAAGTTGAAATAAAGAGAATTTTTTGCAATTAATTCATATTTTATTGGGTTTATAGAAAAATTGCTTACATTAAAATAATTAAAAATTGTAGTAAGGTTGATTTTATGAAAGTGTAAATTAAAATCAATTTTAAATATCCTTCAATAAGAAAGCTTGCGGTGTCCAAATTCCAAGACTTATAAAACTTGAATTCACAAAATCAACCTTTTCTTAATTTTTTTAGTCTTTTGGTAAACCGTTGCATAAAGGAGAACTTCCTGCAATATTCTTTTTTATTTTGTTTTGATTTTCTTTTATTTAATCATTAAATTCTGTATTAAAATTTTTTATGTGCTAACAACAATTAATAATTAAAAATTTTATAAATTAAATTGCGTTGTGTTGTAAATCCAGATTGATGGATTGATTAAAAATTGAAAGTTATAATTGCGTTTGTGTCAATTAAGATTGATAAAGATGATTAAAATGATTTTCAGTGTGTAAAATTTTTTTTATTTAGACAAGCCGTTTTATTTTTGGCAAAACTTAAAGATAAAAAAATTTTTTGCCAATTCAAAAATATTCTTTGGGGAAAAAAAGGATGATTTTCGTGATAGGACCCCAATTTAGTATTAAAGTTATATTTGTTCTGCTTTTTTTTTTAAATTTAAAACGTTTTTTTTTAAATCCATTTCAAAAACCCTTTTTTCATCCAAAACATTTTTGAAGGCTTTTCGAATGGCAATTTAAAAAAAAGAACGGCTTCTTTTTTTGTCATTAAAGTTTAAAAATCTGGTCAACATTTTATTTTGTCTTTATCCAGGGCTCAAGAATTTAAGGAGCCCTCTAACCAAAGATGCTTTATGGCTTGAGTTTCAGGCCGCTACGTAGAAAATTTTACGCCTTGGCAGAATGAAAATATATGCATTGCGCTATATTTTTTTCAGCTTCAACCCACGACTTTTTCTTTTTCAACAGCATTTTGCAAAAATACAGGTGTGTGATTGGATTCCCGGGAATTCATTTCCCCGGGAAATTGAAATAAATACTCGGGAATTTAAATATGTTCGAAATTTTTTAATTCGAAAATTTTATCGTATAGCCGCTCTTTTGTTTTTGACAATGTCATTTCTTTAAAAATTGCCTCACATTCTTCAAAATATTGGAGTAACGAAATTCCCCCCCAAAATTTGGGGAAAGGGAATCCAATCCATGCCCATATTTAGTGTTTGACGAAAGATCACCCTTTTCTCAATCATCCTGCTAATGTCTGAATTGTGTTTGTACTTTTGAAAGTAGGTTTTCTTATTTCGTTTCTCCCTATTTAGTAAATTTTTCAGCATAGTGGTCTGTCTCTTTTGGACTTTGTTAGTCTTTTGCTCTTTCTTCAACTATTGATACATTTCGTAGTAAAGTAGAATCTCGCAAAAGTTACCGCTCGAATGAGTTAAACGCTTGGTTAAGTTAATCGAATTACAGCGCCCACGTAGCGTTCTAAAAAGTTCATTTTGGCGTTAACTTTTCTGAGCGTAATTTTTTTTCTTTTCCTTTTTTTCCTTAAATCAACCCTATTTCATGTTTATTACGTGGAACAGCGAAGAAAAACAAAAGAAGACAACGCAAATCATAACGATAGCACTTAAAAGTGACAAATTCTATCTAAGCGTGCAACCTTATTGTGAAATAGGAGTTGTGCGCGAGTAGATCCTGTGTATGTAAAATAATTATAAATATGGTTTAAATCAAAAGATTTAAATAAAATAAGCATGTTATGTTTGCAAAAATAGATTTTTATGCATGTAGTCGCTATTTCTTAAATTTTTTTCGATTTTGAAAAAAATTTGGAAAAGTTAATAATTCGGAAAAGTTGATTACCCCTGGGACAAATCGATTAACTTTTGCGAGATTCTACTGTACTTATTTCTATAAAAAGATTCATTTCGTTCCCGTTTAAGGCAGTTTGTACAAAATGGATCTATTCCAGTATTTATAGAGCAAAAATCAAAATGTTTTTCTGGCGCAGAGGGTTCAGAGTTAATTTTTTTGGTAGGGTTTGTAAACTCTCTATTTCTGGCATATTATTCTCATTAAAGTTATAGTGTTCGATTTGGGCAGAAGAAGTTGGACAATCTTTCCAGGAGCTAGACAGACACAAAGTAGGAATAGCATTCGGCTTGAGATACTTCAAGCCTAAAAATTTCTTATCAAAGTAATAATTGCACACATAAGCATTATTCAAATTCAAATTAGTGTCTAAATTTAAATTTGAAAGCCATATATACCTATACTTTTCGTTTTTATGGAACTTGAAAAGACGAACTTCAGATGGCCCATGTACCAGGCCAAATTTATAATTCAAAAATTTTAGCTGTTTCAACCGAAAATGCACTTAGGTATTTCGCTGGATATGTCGTTTTTAAAAGCCAGCAAAAGTTTAGTTGTGAAACTTGTGTAGTGTATCCTTCGCGTAGAAGAATTAATATTTTTATTTTATAGTTTTTATTTCTTTATATCCTAAAGGTTTTTATTTTGTTATGTCCCGCTATTGCTGAGCGGCAGGACTCGCAAATCTATTTGGCGGCTAGCGCCCAATATCTCTATATTTATACGGCGGAGATACGCCAAAGGAGTCAGCGACTAGCGCTTAATTCACCTTTTTATATTTATCCGGCGAAAGGTGCGCCAAATCGAGAATGGATAAGCAAAGGGTTTCGCATGTAAATCCAATCTGAAGTTCCAACTGAACTTCAAGCTTTATTTATATCAAAAATATGTTAAGTAAGCATAAATGAATTACAATTGAAAAATATAGAATCTTATGAATTAGCTTGTGAGGTATGCTGACAAAACACTTTCCCACGATTCGACGACGCTGCCTGCAAAATATGTTGCTCATGCAATGAGTGCAGCTTGCAAAGAATTTGGTCATATGAAACCATTTATGTCGTGAATGAAGTGGAAAAATGAGTTTGTGCGTTCGTGTGTATACATACTACACCCTCACCCTCTAGAGAAAAAAAAAAATTTTGTTGTTTTTTTTTTTTTTTTTTTTTTTGTATATGGGCATTTCCATTCATGTGGAACGGGACAATCGTACGCATTTAAACTAGAAAAAAGTCAAAATATAACGGTTTTTCATTTTGACGAGTGGCTTAACTTATAGATCTTTATTAGCCCTATAATTGGTGCCAAGGTTGATTTTGGCCAGATTTCAGTTTTCAAAATAATTGTAGAAAAGCAAGGCATTCGCACGGGACAAAAACAGAAGTTTTTTTCGGGAGCAACAATTCAAATGCCGATTTCAGCGAATCCTGATGCAATATTTTGATGGGATAAATTTTAGAATGTGGGGCATAGATATCCATTAAAACTGGCTTTGATTTTACTCAAATCCGATTTATACTTTCTTTTAAATTTAGTTTTAATCTCGGTCGCATGGGACATGTCGCACGGGACATATTTTTCCAGAGTGTTATTTTTGCTTTTTTGTTGCTCTTTTTACGAAATTATACATAAATAACAAGAGAAAAAATTTTTTTAAATTAAAAAAGAAAAATTCAATGTATTTATTGAGGTGTTTTGTACCATTTAATACAATAATAAAAAAAAAATAAGTTAAATTAATTTTCTTGT
This sequence comes from Chlorops oryzae, assembly GCA_020466095.1. Taxonomy (NCBI): domain Eukaryota; kingdom Metazoa; phylum Arthropoda; class Insecta; order Diptera; family Chloropidae; genus Chlorops; species Chlorops oryzae. The sequence continues at coordinate 13,511 of JAIPUU010000506.1, forward strand.
ACGGGCTGCTTATATTTTTTAAACAAAGCTTCGAGAACTTTTAATTTTCGTTCCATGCTTTTTCGCAACGCATCCTCCACTTTTTTTAAAGCTTTTGCCAACGTTTGCTTGCATTTGTAAGGCTCATTTTGCAAGTGTTTTGCATTGCGCATTTCTGCGAGCTTATCCCGTCTTTCCTTCTTACGTATGCGCTCATACAGTCTTTTACGTTCAATTATATCATTATCTGCTTCAGCCAATCCTTTCAATTTTTGCCTAGCATTCCGCATTCTTTCATTGTTTTTTAATTTAAAGTTTTGTGTTTTTATTGCATCTTCTTCAACTTTTCTCTCCACCGCTTACACCTTTCTTTATTTTTATCGTTGTTGCTCATCTACATTTAAATAATATAAGCCAAGGTATTTAATAAAAAAAAAAACAATAATAATTTTTTTTTAATTTCATACTTACGATGTCGCACGGGACAAACTTTAAGTGTTGATTACGATCTCGAATCTTCTGATTTTGCTGCGTTTTTTTAAATGTTTTAATTGTATACTAAGTCGCTGTTTGGAATCAAAATTTGGTGAGCCTACTTCAACTACTTTCGATGCTATGATAACAAGTGTTTTTTTTTTCATGTCGCACGGGACATCGAAAAATGCAATAATGAAAATGAAAAATGTACCGTTATTTTCGATTGCATAGTTTCCTATGCATTCTTTTTTGACTCTTTGTACCCCTAGAAAGAATTATGAGGCCAACAATCAATGCATAATGTCTCCATTTATGAAATTTTATCAAAACTAAACATGCAGTAAAATCTCTAATTAAAAAAATTTTCATTTGCTCGACTTTGCATTCGAATATCTCGAAATGGGTTATGAATAAAGGTAAAGTGTTTTTAAATTAGTTAAATATGATTGCTTCCTTATAAAAATATGGTAAAACAAAGTGGTTTCAAGAACTTTTAGTTTTTTTGTGCAGGTGGACCTTTCGGTGGAAATGCCCATATACATACGAAGTAGAAAATTATTTGTGTTAAGCATCTTAGAATATAGTATTGCCTTAAAATCTAAATTTCGCCTTAAAAGTTTAATTATCGTGTAAAATTTTACTTATCGCATGATTCTAATAATGCTTAATATATAGTATCTATATTTTGTGTATTTTCTTACTCACATAGTTTTAAATTGTTGTTATGCACTAGTTTTTTTTATTCTTTATAAATTACTGAATTAACACCTTGTCGTTCTAAATCTTAAAAGGACCTTCATAAGGACTGTCTAATTTCTTACCTGCATAATTTCTTAAGAAAACTAGGCTACCTATCTTAAATTCAATAGGATTTGAAATCTTGTCATAACATTCTTTATTTTTAATTTTTGAGTTAATCAAATACTTTCTTGCATTCTCATGTGCGTTTTGTAATCTCACTTTGAGCTCATTTTGAAAACGATCAAAATTGTAAATAGGTTCGTTACTGTAAATCTTTGTTGGCAAGCTTGGTAATCTTCCAAATATTAATTCAAAGGGGGTGTATTTTGTGCTCGTATGTGGAGTGGTATTATAAGAGAACGTATAGTAAGGTATCTTCTTATCCCATTCTGCGTCTTCAGTGCAACATAAAAGATATTCGTTGAAAACTCTATGATTTCTTTCTATTCCACCTACAGATTCGTGGTGATAGGGTGTTGAGGTTTTTTGTTCAATGTTTAATAAACTACAAATTTCTGAAATAGTTTGATTTACAAACTCTTTTCCCATATCTGTTTTCATTGTTTTTAAATGACCATATTTTAAAATGAATTTTTCTACTATCGTTTTTGCTACTTCTAATGATTCTTTAGATGTCATAGGGAAAGCTTCGACGTATTTGGTTAAGTCGCATTGTAGAGTTAAAATATATCTGAAATTATTTGATGGGCGTAAGGGTCCTATTGTGTCAATTGATACTACTTCAAAAGGACTAGAAGGGGTTTCAGTGATTATCATCTTCTCTTTAGTATGTACGGTAATTTTATTTTTCTTGCAAATTTCGCAATTTTGTATGAATTTCTTTACCATTTTATACATACCTTTCCAGACATAGCGTTGTTTCAACTTAGCTATTGTCCTGTTTACACCGGTGTGACCTCCGAGTAAAGATAAATGATTTTCTTTAATGAAACGTAACTGATCAGGTTCGTTATTAATTGATTCGGGGGGTTTGAATAAAATAATTGTTATGGGAGTGCACAATCCCTTATTCATGTGTTTCTGCAGTGTTTCTTCATATAAAATTTTTAATTCTTGTTGACTCATAGATTCAAATACTAGGTCCTTCTTGGAAAGAGCTAGCTTACTTATGCCATTGCTTTGTAGTACTGGAATCAGCTTCTCCAAGACCTGGCTTGTGCAGTATGGTTTATCGCTTGATTCAATCAAAACATTGTTTTTGATTATGGCAAAAGTCTGCAAATTATTAAGCTTTTTGCGTTTATTATTTCCCTGTTTTTGTACAAATTTAAGAATAGGTAAATTTCTTATGTCCGATATAGATATACATTCCCACATGTGCGGATAGCTAATCGTTTCCGTGGGGGTAGGTGTTCTATTTGGACGGGTCACATTTTTAGTTCTGCTTCTAGTTATTGCTGCAATGCATGGAATTAAAGTTTTTAACTCATTTGAGTCCACTGGAATTCTAGAAAGTGCATCAGCATTAGTGTTTAATTTTCCTTGTTTGTAAATAATCTCAAAATCATATTCCATGAGATCCATTCGAATTCTGGTGAGTTTTGAAGAGGGGTTTTGTGTTTAAACAATGAAACTAATGGTCTATGATCTGTTACTATTTTGAAAGTTTTTCCATAGAGGTAAGGTCTGAAATGATTTATCGCCCAATGAATAGCTAAAAGTTCTTTTTCTATTATTGGTTTATTTAGTTCGTGTGTATTTAAAGATCTACTAGCATATGCAATAGGAAGATCGGATCCTATGGTACCTTGAGAAAGTACTGAACCAAGGGCGTAGTTTGAGGCGTCTGTGGTTAGAATGAATTCTTTTTGAAGATTTGGATATTGTAAGATTGGTGGGTTAATGGTGAGTTTTTTAATATTTGAAATGATTTTTCGCATTCAGGGCTCCAATTAAAAACTACGTTCTTTTTGAGTAAATTATTCAGGGGGTTTGCCATTTCTGCAAAGTTTTTTACGAATTTTCTATAATAATTGCAAAATGCAACGAATCTTCTTACTTCATTTGAATTTGTAGGTCTTGGAAAGTCTTTCACTACCTTGCATTTTTCTGGGTCAGCTGTTACGCCAAGGTCTGTTATTTTATGACCTAAAAATATTACTTCGTTTTTAAAAAAAGTTACATTTTGATGCATTTAACTGTAAATTGTATTTTTGTAATCTTTGGAATACTTGTTGAAGATTTGAATTATGCTCTGATATTGTTTTGCCAAAAACTATAATGTCGTCTAAGCCTGAGAGTGCTATTGTCAACATTCTTTGAAAACTGTTTGAAGCTAATTTTAATCCAAATGGAACGGTTTTAAAATGATAATGTCCGTTGTTTGTTGAAAAAGCTGTTAAAGGTCTTGATTGTTTACTGAGCGGAATTTGATGGAATGAATTTGTCATGTCTAATGTGGAGAAATATTTAGCACCTTCTAATTTATCGAGTACATCCTCCAATCTTGAAATGGGAAATTTGTCATCGACTAGTTTTTTATTTAGCTGGCGAAAATCAACTACTAATCGCCATTTTTTTTCTTGTCCTGAGTCTTTTTTTGGTACTATTAGTAAAGGTGAATTGTAGGGGCTAGTAGAATGTTCAATAATGCCTTTGTTTAGCAGTTCTTGAACCTGTTTATTGATTTCATTTAGTTGGCTATGGGGAAGGCGATAATTTTTAATATAAATAGGACTGTAGTCTGTTAGTACTAGCTTTTGTTCATAAAAGTTATTAACTGATAATTCTTCATTGTTTAAAAAAATAGATTTTGAAATTTATTGCAAAGAGCCGTTATTGATTTGCTAGTGGAATAGTCTAAATTTTGTAAATTCAAAAGCGTTTTCAACTTTAACCATCGCAAGTTTAAATCGTTGGTGGACAAATATTTTTGTTTCCTTATATTATGAGAAGAACTTCTTTGGGAATTAAATCAAAAATGTGGTCGATGCCTCTATGTGTAAAAGAAAAGGTAAATCATGTCTCCTATTACAATTTTGCCTCTGCTGATTACCTTTATGCTGGTTTTTTCCGTTGCGCTGTCTATACATCATGATACGAGCTTCTTCCGTATGGTCTGATTCTTGCGCTATTTGGAGAGCCTCATTAAAAGTGGTGACTCTACTTGCTGCAATTGTTTGTGCTATGTTAGCATTTGTTATGCCTCGTTTTAGCACATTAAGGGCTATCACATCATTTGATTTGATTATAGCTGCCTTTTCTGCTGGTGTTTGAAGCGTTGAAATTTGTATTGAATTTAATTCCGAAATTAAACTTTCGATGGTTTCAGCGAATTTAGATATTGGTTTTCGGCCTTGTGTTGCTCTGGATAATTCATCTAATACAGTGTTTGCAGTTTTTCTGGGCTTGAATATTGCCTTTAAGTTTTGTATTAGATCTTCTATGCCAGTTGTGCCAAGTAATTCGAGTTTTGTTTTTACTTTATCTGGTATTTTGGTGTTGAAGACTAATGCAAAATAAGTGGGTTTTTTACTATCTGGAATTTCTGCGTTAAATAATTTGATTAAGTTGATAAATTTTTGAGCATCTTCTAATCTGCCTGAAAATTCTGGTATGGCCTTAGTGTACTGTATCACGTTGAAGTTTGATTCTGTCATTCTTGTTTCTTTTTTATTTTTATGGTATAATGATAAAAAGGACGAAACGCACGTTGCAATGACTTTAAATGTTATTAATTTTCTATGGTCTTCCAATTTGCTGTTCAAAGTCGTTAGGATAGCAAAATATAATTCTCTTGCTGTTTTTGTGGCTGCTGTTTGAAAATTTTCCTCCGCGTCTTTAATAGCGTCGATCAGCCCGTTGTACAATTTTTCATTTTCTTCCTTTTTACTTATGAGAGTTTTCTTTGTGTATTTTCTCGTCGGGGTCTTTTTGAGATTGGACAAGTTATGTTTTAGACGCGCAAGTATTTCTTGCGTCAATGCTTCCATATATGATTAGTTGGATCTGACGTCAGTAAGGCATGCCACAGATCTAGCTGCTTTAAGAGCTTCTTGCCTTTTATTCTTTTTGTTTATTCTATAAATTTTAAGGGTTAAATTCAATATGCAAATGATTAGAATTGCCCATAAAATGACTTCGTGTTGATCCAGGACTTCTGAATGATAGTTTTGATTGTTGATTATCTGTGTTGTTGGCTTAGAGTTTGTGGTTCCCATGGTTTTTGGAAATGAAATGTATTTGTATTTCTCAAATGTGGATTTTTGTCTTCTAAGTATTTTCCACGAAGCATATATTTCGGCGAGCGTCTTCAGTCGTCTATGACACAGAGCAATTACAATATATTGGGAAAAATATATAGATATATATATATTTTTTTTTTTTTTGGGTTTTAAATATAGTCTTTTTTTTTTTTTTTTTTTTTTTGAAACTTTAATGAAAATTTTTGTATGTGATTCTCATCTCAATTTGTCTGAGCGTATATAAAAAAAAATTCCATGTATAAACAAAATTAATTTATGGCAAGGCTGCTAGTGCTATGGTTAAAATAAAAAATTTTTTTTTTGGAAATTTCTGCTTAGGCAAAGGAATTGTCGATTTTTTTTTTTTTTTTTTTCAAAGGAAAGGATCAGAAGGATCCAAATTTGGTCGGCAGGATCGCCATGTAGTGTATCCTTCGCGTAGAAGAATTAATATTTTTATTTTATAGTTTTTATTTCTTTATATCCTAAAGGTTTTTATTTTGTTATGTCCCGCTATTGCTGAGCGGCAGGACTCGCAAATCTATTTGGCGGCTAGCGCCCAATATCTCTATATTTATACGGCGGAGATACGCCAAAGGAGTCAGCGACTAGCGCTTAATTCACCTTTTTATATTTATCCGGCGAAAGGTGCGCCAAATCGAGAATGGATAAGCAAAGGGTTTCGCATGTAAATCCAATCTGAAGTTCCAACTGAACTTCAAGCATTATTTATATCAAAAATATGTTAAGTAAGCATAAATGAATTACAATTGAAAAATATAGAATCTTATGAATTAGCTTGTGAGGTATGCTGACAAAACACTTTCCCACGATTCGACGACGCTGCCTGCAAAATATGTTGCTCATGCAATGAGTGCAGCTTGCAAAGAATTTGGTCATATGAAACCATTTATGTCGTGAATGAAGTGGAAAAATGAGTTTGTGCGTTCGTGTGTATACATACTACATTTGAAAAAATTTACTCAAACATGAACTGAATAATTTAAGCCCATCTGAAGTTTTCATATTCAACAAAAATTTCAACTATTTTGACAGTAGGCTTAAGTTGAAGGCTCCTACAGATGAGTTTTTTGAAGTAATAAAACTCGATAGCAATATTTTCCATAGATTTTTCCAATCTCGTCCTCATTCTTTAAATATAAAAAAAAAATCTTTTTGAATTATGCATTTCTGAAACAACTAATACGAAACCTTTTGAGCTTTGGTTTTCAACAGAACATGAATGCTTTGAGCATAGGAAATACATTTTAAACTATTTTCTATTAATTTTAATCAGAAAGCATTCAAAATGGTTAGCTCAAGATATGATTGGAAAAGCTGAGAAAGAAAAGTCTTTTAAAAAAATTAAAATTATGAAATCATAAGAACTTTTGCCCAGCTTTGTTTAAAATTAATAGAAAATAGTTCAAAGCGTATTTTCAAATATGTTCTATAACTATTTAAAAAAAAATGCAAAAAATGCACATGGAGCCAAAAACTTTGAATCGTCAAATTTTGCAAACGGTAGCCAATTTGGCAAAACGAAAACGTAGTTTTTTGTAAGTATCCATAAAGAAGTTCTTCATAAAAGCCCGGACGTTAGCTTACAAAAACTTCTACTTTTTTTATATTATTACTTTTATATTTTATAAAAACATAAATAAATAAGGCTGAAAAGTAAATGGAGAATACTTAACAGCATTTAAAATAAATTTATCAGACCATTTTCCTACATTATTTAAAAAAAAATTTCAATAACAGTTCAACTGGCATTTTTCCTAATATATTATATAACTGCCGTCCCTGTTATTATAATTTTTTAATTCATATAATCTATTTTTAAGATGTAGATAGTTGCATTAAATTCAAAAATAAAACGATAAAAGAACATAATTTTTAAAGTTATCTGAAGTCGACAGACCAAAAACTTCACTTCACTCAATCGAAAAGATTTGCAAGGCAAACAGCCAACATAGAAACGTGCGCATGTACATATGTACATACGCGCATACACAAAGTCCTAAGTTCCTTACGCAATCATCCCTCAAAATTGTATTTGGCTGCCTCAAAGAAATTGAAAATTTCATTGATAAATGCTTACGAGGCAAAAAAAAAAAATGCGCCAACAAGCGACGTGACCCATCATCTTCAACGCTTTTTCAGTCACTGAACAGAAAACTTGGTTGGTTTGTACGAAGCCAGCCGCGTCGCTGTGGGACTCAGCCGATGAGAGCCGAAGTGTTATGGGACCTAGACAGCATGATTTTCGCAAAGCAACTTTTTTAGCTGTTTGAGCTCTCTATATTATTATATGCTCAGTGGTAACAGGGAGTTAAAATTGCAATCATATATTACTATATGTGGCACTCTACAACAACTATGCTTGTTGAGTTGAAGTAGGCCCCCGTTGCATGCATTCTTATGGCAAAATCAAAAACGTAGCACGCCCCCGAGAAATTCCGGTTCCGGTCTAACAAATCTTTTCAAATCTTGTAACATGTACCAAAATGTTTGGTATAACTCATGTACATGTATAAGTGTTCGTCAAATATTTTTTGTTAAAACTCATTTTTTTCGACTAAAATATGGTTTTTATATAATATCAAAAATCTTTACGTGAAATTTTCCTTTTGTTCTTCAACAACGCTAAAGAAGAGCACTCATGCTTCGAATATGACCGAATGTTTGTTTACAAAACAGAACAGCTGATATGAACTTTTCAATGACGTAGAAAAAATTCTAGCTCGATACCAAACTAATGGCTCAAGTACTTATAACAAATCATGCTAAAATGAATACAAAAACTACTTCTTTTTTGAACTCCTCTCTTGAAAAGGGCACAGTATTGCATAATCTTTCATCAAAAACCTAAAAGGTTGTATACTAAAAAGAAAACATTAAAAAATTTCAACTCAAGAATGCTTAGTTACAAAATTGAGTGAGTACTCAAAACATTCTAGCATCACTAATTCGGTTGTTGTTGGGAGTGCCACATATAGTAATATATGATTGCAATGTTAAACAATCTTTGAGAGGAAAAACGCTCTCGCCGTCATACCTACACGATATGAAGGGTTTATGCAAGGACATTGAGATGATCGTGTAGGGCAATGATGCCAGATTTTATCGATAAAAAAACCCTCATATATTGGAAAAAACCCCACTTTTCCCCATTTTCAAAAACTTAAAACCCACGAAAAAACCCAGAATGATTTTTTGAAAATATGGGCGCACCGATTTCAAAATTGAACATTGGATTTGAACACAATATTTTAATATTTTAATTAAAGTATCAAGAAAATAACAAAAAAATAAAAGTAACTTAAAATTGCAGTCTTATTCATGACTTTAAAAAAAACCAAGCTTCCTTACAACACTTAGGGAACACGCGACTAGATACAGCAAAAAGAGTCATGCATGGTACTGGAAGAGGAAAAACACGATTTTCATTCTCATAATTAGTAAATATACCTTATATGGCTGCCACACGTAGATCGAAATTGAGCAATTTCAAAAAATTTCAGAACAAATTTGACATTTGAAATTGAGGCAATTTCAATTTTGTTCTGAAATTGAGCAATTTCGATCTACGTGTGGCAGGCATATAAAATGTAGTGCATAAATTTCGATATAAAATTACCCATACTTTTCCCCATGTCACGATATTTGAGTGAAAAAACCCACAATATGGGGAAAAACCCACAATCTGGCATCACTGGTGTAGGGTGTGCTCGATTAGTATTGGTCGCTTGCGCGGGAGGTGGCCGGTTCAAGGCTTGATATCAATTTACTATGTTACTATTTTTTCTCGATATTTTTATTTATTTTATATGGATTTTTGTTTTAAATTTAATGAAGATAAAAATATTTTTTCTATAAGTCGCTACAAGAGTTATGGCAACGAGACGGTAAAACTAGTGCCTATAGAAAAATTCATTTATTTTCATTGAAGCTCTTCGTTAACTGAGATCTTCATTGTATGAAAGCCTGTGTGTGTTTAATGTGTCGAACACTCGAGAGCCCCAAAATTCTAAGTATTTCTAGTAGGAATGAATTAGCGCGAAAATTAAAAAGACCCACGAGGAAATTTCATGAATGATGATGATTTATGATGTTTAGATTTGTGACAAATATTCTCTGTAATACAGTACTTATTAACAACTCTAAAACAGGCACAGCGCCAGAATTTCAAAACGGGAGGCGGGATGTTTAGACATATTTGAAAACATTTTACTCTGAATCAGCTGATTTTAAAGTTTCGACTTACTTCTTACCTTACACATACGATTTGCAAAACGAAATCCATATGTAAACTAAAGGTGCTTGTACACGTTTAACAAAATGCGTCAACATTAGGGAAATATTAGATGTTGCCCGTATGTTGCTCATGTAAACTGGATAGCCACAGGACGGCAACATTGTTGCTCATCAACACCCAATGCTGCCGATCAACATTTTTGTTGAGCATGTAAAATATGAACAAATATGATTTTTGTATATTGCTGATCAACAAATTTGTTTATGAAAGCATTCAAAAACATTTTGATGTTGATGGCAACAAAATGAACTCAAAACAAAAAAAATTAAATCTAGTAGCCCATGTAAGTGGAAAGCTTGAATTATTCTTTCACTTTCATTTAAAAAACTAATATTTGGCCACTAATGTCTGCGGAAAAGAAGGGAAAGTTTTGGTCTCTGGAAAGAGAGACCAAACTCATATCCCTATTTGAGTTAAAACCAATGCTATGGGAGCTCAGTAATGCTCAATACCGCAATACCCAAAAAAAATGCTGCATATACGGATATCGGCGCTGAAGTTGGGTGTTCGGGGGAAGAAGTAAAAAAAAAATCAAGTCTCTTCGGACACAATACAAAAGAGAGTGCAATATGATATTGAAAAAAGCAAGCGGCTCTGGTACAGCAGAAAACTATGTGTCGAAGTAGGTGCACCTTAACTCACTTCGATTTATTGGGAACACATCATCAACACCAACCCAAATTATAGATTCAATGGTAAGTTTTATTATTATTGTTTTTACAAGCATTCTTTTAATATATATGATAAAAATGTGATTAAATTAATCTGTACTGCTATGGTACCTCCCCTTCGTCAAGAAAATATTGCGTATATTCTTCCCGTACTGCCTTCGCTTTATCTTCAGTCCTTCCAGGTACTGGTTGTAGATCACCAAATGGATTTCCATCCATTTCTGCTCTCCAACATCCCTGAATAACCTCGCCATTGCATGATACGGAATCAAAAGTTCCATCTGGAGCATATCTACTTAACGACCCCTTAGCTTTCATTATAAAGTTATGAAGAGCACAAATAGCAGCAACAACATAACATAAGTGACTTTATCGGCATCTAATTCAATTTTTCTGCGCAATATTCTGATTCGTGCAGCCAGTAACCCAAATACGTTTTCAACTACACGTCGAGCACGTGACAACCTGTAGTTGAAAATTCGTTGAGGTCCGGAAAGTCCCTTATGTCCATATGGTTTCATCAAGTATGGCTTTAGAGCAAAGGCTGCATCACCAACAAAGACATATGAAGTTGGTGTGGATCAACGCGGTAGAGGTCTTTCTCGGGGAATATTTAGCGAATTTTCTTCTACAGCCACTGCAAATTCCGTGTCTTTGAAAATACCGCCATCTGCATTGCTGCCTTAACTTCCTATGGAAACATAAACGAACCTGTATTGAGCATCAGCTACAGCCTGTGGTATCCCCTGCAATTGAAATACAAGCTGCCTTGATTTACTGGTGCTTTTATAGCAATATGTTTCCCATCAATGCTACCAATGCAGTTATCAAAATTCCATTTTTCTGAAAACTCTTTGGCATGATTTTTCCATTCTTCAGCACTATCGGGTACCTAAAAATATATAAATACAAAATGTTAATTTATTTCATATTTTTCAGGACAGTGAAGATGTGTTCAATACGAAGTTAGAAAATACTACCGGAACTTCTGTAGATGGCAACATTTTGGAAATAGAAAATGGACCATTGGGACCTCCAATAAGTAAAAGCAAGCGAAAGTGTGATAGCATGGAGTTAGCTGCACCAAATAAGTGCGAAGGGACAGATTTATGGACACAGTGCGTGAATAAATTAAATGCAACTAAAAAGGACGATTACGATTTTCTTGGAAATATTGTCGCTTCACGAACTAGAAACATTGCTAACACCAATAAAGCAATATTTCGTCGAGTGCAACGCGACATCATGGCGATATTGGATGCAGCTGATGATGAAATTGAATCCCTATTAACAAGTAGCTGAGTGAAGTATAGCTGTCTCCTGATGACAAATATCTCAAGGTTACTGCCAATCGTTCGTCGACTGAAATCGCTTCGCGCATGACTGTATCCTTCTTTTTTTTTAATGGCGATATTTTTTTAACCAACAGTTCAAAATCATTTGGCGCAATTCGGAAAAAATTTTTATGGCAGTCAGCATCTTCTTCACGCACCTCTTTTACCAATTTGGCGTAACATCCAAGCTCCTTACGACGTCTGACCCAGTCACGTACCCATTGTTTTCTTTTGCGACGATTTCTCTGGTTGGCTTCAGCTTGTTTCAGAGCACTGTCTTTGTCCTGCATCATTTTTAATAACAAAAGTGCAGCTGTTTGCTCAGCATCAATGCTTATTTCGGACGATTCAATATCCATTTCCTCTTAATAATATAAACGTATAAATCTATTTAATTTACAAATGGAATAATTATCGCTTACCTAGCTCTCGCATAATAAATGATTAAATAACGAATTTAAAAAAATTGACGTTTAAATTTTAAAATGTTTCTCTAATTGTTGACATCAACATGTTTCTATTGCCGGTGTAAACACTTCGGTAATAACTTTGAACAACATTGATGGCAAAGAAAAAAAAAAATGTTGCCCGGTTAGAAAAAAATGTTTACAAGGCGAATGTTGTCGTGCTAGTGTAAACTGGGAAGCAATATTGCCGCTGGAAACATATAAATCTTGACGAAAATTTTGTTGAACGTGTACAAACAACTTAAGAAAACGAAGCTTCATACAAAATTTTACAGCTGTCAGAAATATTACTTACTTCACTCAGCTTACACGGTGTATATGTGCTGTATGAAGACCATCAATATTCCATGTGCTTGCTCAATTCAATATGTTGTAAAATAGTAGCATTTCGCACCACTGGTCAGGATGGAGCTATGGAAGCGTGTAAAAAATCTAAAAGTAAACCAAGAAACTAAAGCACGGCATAATTTACCTTTTTGTATTTTTTGTATTTTAGATTTAATCGCCCTAGCACAGCAAGATAAAAATCTTATAGTTAGTGCTAGTTACTGGATGACAAAATTGACTTATGAGAGAGCTTAAAGAAAAGTTATATTCCGTGAACAATTCATAGTTTAATACCTAAGTAACGTAGTGTACATAACAAGTTTGAAATTTCAATTTTGAAAAAGTAAGGTTATATGCTTTTTGAATTCTTTTTTGTTTATTATCTTTTGAAGTTGATGAGGCACTGAGTTCCAAAGGCGAACTGCGTGAATTAAAAATTGTCTTTCAGATATCAACGATTTATATCTAATCGGCACAATGTGATTATTTCTGTTTGTTCTGGTGAATTTCAAGGAAGCATAAATGTTTTCGGGAGTCTTGGCATAAATAATTTTGTGTAGAAGAACGAGAACTCTAAGTTTTAGAAAATCATTAAAAGCCATACCGTAAATGATGTGACTATATTGGGATATATGGTCGGAGGGTTTGCGGTTATATACATAGCGAGCAATATTGTTGAATACAACATTCAACTTCTGTTTGTGTCTCGAATCACAATTTGCAAAAATTTCGCAAGCATATAACAGAGTTGGCATTAAAGTGGTTTTACAAAGAAGCAAGCGAATTTTTGTGGGAGTATAGGCTTGGGTAGTCCAAAGTGTGCGGAGCATACCATACACTTTGCCTATAGTAACCGATACGTGGTTATTCCAGTTTAGAGTCGTATTAAAAATTAAACCAAGATTTTTTGCCTGCTTTACATATTCAATAGATTCACCGTTAAGATGCAAGCTAGAAATGAGCGAAGTGTCGAAGTGTTTTTTGCTAATTACAATACATTTTGATTTCGAGTGATTTAAGCAAAGGCGGTTTATATTAGCCCAGTGGTTAATTATGGACATTTCCTCGTTTATATGCGCTACACATTCTGTAGTTGAATCTTTTTTGCAGCTTGTATAAAGCTGTACATCATCCGCATATATACTAACTTTGCAGAAGCTTATCTGTTCGGGGAGGTCATTTATATATAGATTGAAGAGCAGAGGCCCTAAGATTGATCCCTGTGGTACCCCTCTCATGATCTTTAAAGGTTGGGAGTATTGACCATCAATATACACCGTTTGATTTCGATTTGTCAAATATGATTCAACCAGAGCCTTAGAAGATGGGGAGAACATGAAGCACCTGGTTAGCTTGGCACACAAAATACTATGATCGACTGTGTCAAAAGCTTTTGTGTGATCCAGTAAGGTCAAGAACGATATGTGATTATCATCGACAGCCTGCCTTAGATCTTCAATGACATCTATCAACGTGGTAGTACAGCTTCGAAACTTTCTGAAACCAGATTGGCGATCTGTAAGGAGTGAATTGTTCAATAGATGATTATTAATTTGCTTAAACATTAGTTTTTCGAAAACTTTTGATGTGTATGGAAGAATCGATATAGGTCGCAGGTCGCCATTTGTCTTCGGTATGGGTATAACCTTAGCACTCTTCCAGCTAGTTGGGAAAATAGACATAGTCAAAATATTGTTAAAGATATAGGTGATAATTGGGAGTAATCGCGGAAGTAGGGCTTTCAGAAATATCGGATTTATATTATCAGGACCAACAGCATTTGACTTTATTGACAGAAAACTCTCGAGAATTTCGTACTGATCAACACCATGAAACGAAAAATAAGAGCTGCAGTTGGGTGATTTAAGTTGGGAAACATTTAAATTACCACTATAAAGAGGAGTTGAAAAATTAACAAAATTGTCGTTAATTGCATCTAAATTATAATCAGATCTATCTAAATGTTGGACAGATTTACTGCAGAGACCAACTTTTCGGACCTCTTTCCAAATCTGCTTGCTGTTTATAGCGGCATTGTATTTGTTTTCGTAATATGTGTTTTTAGTGGACCTAATCAAGACAGTTACTTTATTTCTAAGCTTTCTGTACAGCTGTGACAATTGTGGTGTTTTATACCGTTTCCATCGTCTATAAGCTATATCGCGTTGTATACAAAGGGATTTTATAGAGTTATTAAACCACGGTTGGTCAGAGTTTTTAGAGTGCACATACTTTATGGGCACAAATTCATCATATAGGCTGCTAATATTGGATTCAAAGAAAGCTAGTTGGTCATCGATAGCGCTCATATACTTAATTTGATCCCATGATATACTGTTAACTCTGTACTCTAATGTGACGTAATTAATATGCTTGAAATCCCTATAGCTATATGTCTTAGTATTTGGGCAAAGTGGAAAGTCGAATGTAAGAAATATGAGATCGTGTTTCGAAAAATTTATTGCAGATAGCTGATCATAAAATAGTTTCTTTTTCCTATCATCGATAAAAAATAAGTCCAGAAGGGAGTTGTTTGTCGGTGTAAAATGCGTTGGGGTTGTCACATTAGTAGAATGTAGCCCTAATGATAGCATACTATCAGTTAAGCTGTGTTCAGTTAAAATATTACTATTGAAATCACCAGCGAGAATTATATTGGAGTATGACAAAGTTAAACTTTCTAACTGTTCTAAGAGAGGAGTTGGATCGATCTGACGATTGGGTCTATACACACAACCGACAAGGAGTTTGTGATTATGATTTTTAATCTCTATGAGAATGAATTCCCATGAACCGGGACAAGAAGTTTTAAATAGCAGTTTAGATGGAATGCCAACTTTGATATATATGGAAACGCCTCCAGCATGGGTCTGTCTATCAGCCCTGTATAGTTTGTAACCATTTACAGTCGCCACACTATCATTCATAGTTGGTAAAAACCACGTTTCCGATACACATATGATGTCTACGCTGGATGAAACAAAAATTCTTCTGAATTCATCAATTTTTTTAGGTAGGCTTTGGGCATTTATGTGGCAGATTTTTAATCCTGCCTTTTGAGCGGATAGAATTTTGATCATAGTGCGTAGGTCGCCTGTAGAACTCTCCTCACAATCTCCAAGAATATTCATCATAACTATTAATCGTAAAGTTGGATCCAAAAAGCACATAACTAATATAAATGTATAATGAAAGCATACTAAAAACATTTTCAAAATCGAAATTACAATTGCGAGAATAAGCATTGCAAGAACTTGAACTGAAGATAATAAGGTAGAATTTACATTGGCATTTAAAATAAGGTAACATACAAATATGCATAGTGCGGAATATAGAGTACATTAATGTGAAAACAGAGAAACGCTGACTATTCATCCACAAAAACTTATGAACTAAGCTACTGTTGATGTTGGTGACGAAAAAGAACTGGGTCCGCAGGTGTAGTAGTGGAACCATTCCCAGATGTAACCAGAGCATTAAGAGAAGCAACGGAGTGAATGCACCTTGCTTCAGACGTCGAAGAGATTTTCACATATATCAAGCCACGACGGCTGTACGTTCCAAAAATTAAATTTTGTTTTTTTAGCTGAATGGCGTATTTTAGAATTTTGTGAGAATCACTGGTTAGGCTCTCGTTCACGTAGAAAATAGCATCGGACTGCATGCCAAGAACATTTAGACGAAGAGACTCTTTTTGATTTCGTCGATAGGCAGCAATGTTGGTTAGTATTTTATTACGCTCATACGATGAATTAAGAGAAACGATGATATCTGGATCAACTCTCTGTGGAGCTCTGCTAGGGATGCGAAAGATATTAGAAATATTCGGTGGAGGTACGTTTATGGTATCGCATAACAGTGAAAAAATGGCACGCAAGTCCTCTCCTTCTTGTCGAGGTATGCCATGTAGACGAAGGTCACATGACACTGTAGCGTTTTCGAGTTTCGAAACTTTTTCCCGTAAGATGTTGACTTCCACATTCAAGGAGCTTATGTCGGTATTTTTTTCTTCAAGCGAAGAGATACGTACATTTATTGCGGCAAACTCGCTTCGAATTTCGTTCAGCTTAGCCTCAAAAAGCCCGAGTATTTTATTCTCCGATGCTTCTAGTTGTTTAGAAATAATATTGTTTTGCTGCTGGAAGCGCTGATCAAGTAATCGCAGTTACTTCGGTGTTGATCCATAATCACTCAGTCGACCAGAACTCCTTTCTGGATCGTTAAGAGCAGCATTTAAGAGTCGATTTTTTGGTGTTGACATAGAAGCGTTATACATAACTATCTCTTAATTATGCAGATCAATTGTTGTTGTACAAATTGCACGCGAAAATTAGTTCAAAGTAGAATGAAAAATTTAAGTCTTCACTTTGGACAGAATTAGCAAAGTTAATTATGTGTTTTAAATCGACAAAGCTGATTTCACACTAATAAATTTTGTTTCACCGATTTGGCAACGTATTTAGATCAGCTTTTGTGTATTTTTATTATTCAAACTTTGAAATAACTCGAAATTTTACGAAATTTTGCGGAGCTTCAAATAACACGTGTGCACACAGTTAAACTCTCTCTCCCAAAAATTTGTGTGTACGTTTTATTAAAAAGTCAAATTAAGTGGGCACTTTTTTGAAAAAGAAAGGCGGATTTGTGCATATTTTCCTGGACATTTATTGGAAACACCGACAGCGTATCAAACGTTAAGTGTTGAGTTGCCAATATTGGGTTTATTCTTAGAACTGTTTCGGTTTAAGCGTTTCTCAGCGAAACCTACAACCGTACGGAACGTAGGTACGCAGGCATTGGCTGCAACCCTCGCCCCGTAGTCAAAGTGGAACCAATAAATTTCTAATGTATGTATCTGCCATATCTGCCTCTAAAATTAATCGGTCGATTACATACACCACAAATTTTCAACAATTCTCATATCCTCGACATTTGATACATCATTTCTATGTAGAATTTAGCGTTAAATCCAAATATGAAGTCAGATTGTTCAAAAATAGAAGAGTTTTTGAGAAATTGCAAAATTTTTTTATTCACTGTAAACTAAAAATGTTTTGATAATAATTTTTTTTGCGCTCAGCATTATTATCCATTTATAGTGAATAAAAACGCATTATTTTTTTCTAAATTGCGAATCACTCAGTCATTTTTACATCAATTTCAATCAAAATAGGCTAAAAATGTTCGTAATAAAATAACTATTGACCTACACGGCGATCATAACTTTTTTGTTTTTCGACGAATTCTAATAACTTTTTCATTTTAGAAAATACTATTTAATTCTCTTTCATTTGATAAAACTAAAACAAAAATAGGTTAGCAAATATTAAGGATATTATGTTACATAAAAAGTGAGGTCATATTTTTCTGTAACCAAAAAAACGGTAATTTTGCAATATCTCAAAAACTAATCTATTTTTGAACAACCAGACTTCATATTTAGATTCAGCGCAAAATTCTACATACTTATGTAGAAATCAGAGGTGTTAAAGAATGCAATCATTTTTGATTATTTAGTCTTTTGATTGCCCGAAAAATGATTGTAGTCATTATACCCGACACACTCTGTGTCGAGGTATATTGCGTTTGTGTGGTTGTTTGTGACACACAGAACCAGTCGATTAGACCATAGAAAATATATAAAGAAATGAGAGATTCGATTTAGCCATGTGCGTCTGTCCGTCGGTCCGTCTGTTTGTATACAGTTTTCTTATCGAAAGAGTTGAGATATTTTGATGAAATTTCAAATGCGTACTCACAAGCACATGAGTAAGAACAAGTTTAAGATTGGACCCGATCGGACCATTTTTAGGGGACCCTGTTATGAAAATCACAAAACCTCCTCTAAAATCGAAGTTTTTCAAGATATTTTGATGAAATTTGATATTTGAACATGTTTAAAGGCAAGTAATATGATTAGCAAAAATTGGAAAAGTGGGCGTGGCCGAAGGGCGTTTTTCTAAAATTGTCTCCTACACCCGAAATTCAAATGGGACTTGAACGAAATTTGACACTTATGCTTCCTTTCTAGCTATAAACATCCTCTTCAAAAATTTATTTGATAGGGCCGTTATTAAGGGTACCTCCAGTACTAGGTTCTGTCACAAAAATCTCAAAATTGCCCGAAAATCGTACTTTTTCGAGATATTTGAATGAAACTTAGAATTTGAGCGTATATTTTAACCTTCGATTAGAAAAAATTAAAAATTGGGCGTGTCAAAGGGGCGGTTTTCATATGAAAATTTAACAAAAGCCGGTATATGCCCACACGGCATGTTATATTGCTTCTGCAAGAATAATGTTGCAGTAATATTATAGCAATGTAAAAGTTGTAATATTGAAAGTGTAACATTGCTCTAATGTTGCAGAAGTGTTGCAATTACAATATTAATAATAAAATGTTGCTGTAATATTACACATATACTGCACCTGTTACATTGAAAAAATAATATTGCTGAAACATTGCTTTGGAATACTAATTCAATACTACGAATTTTGTATTGCTGCAATAATGCATATATACTGCAGTTGTAATATTATATTAAAAATTTAATATTGGTGAAACATTGCTTTGTAATATTACTGCAATACCATAAATTTTATATTGCTGCAATAATGCATATATACTGCAGTTTTTATATTAAAAATTTAATATTGGTGAAACATTGCTTTGTAATATTACTGCAATACCATAAATTTTATATTGCTGCAATAATGCATATATACTGCAGTTTTTATATTAAAAATTTAATATTGGTGAAACATTGCTTTGTAATATTCCTGCAATACCATAAATTTTACATTGCTGCAATAATGCTTATGTTGGCGCTCAGACAATTTTTCATTTTCTTCCTTTTTACTTATGAGAGTTTTCTTTGTGTATTTTCTCGTCGGGGTCTTTTTGAGATTGGACAAGTTATGTTTTAGACGCGCAAGTATTTCTTGCGTCAATGCTTCCATATATGATTAGTTGGATCTGACGTCAGTAAGGCATGCCACAGATCTAGCTGCTTTAAGAGCTTCTTGCCTTTTATTCTTTTTGTTTATTCTATAAATTTTAAGGGTTAAATTCAATATGCAAATGATTAGAATTGCCCATAAAATGACTTCGTGTTGATCCAGGACTTCTGAATGATAGTTTTGATTGTTGATTATCTGTGTTGTTGGCTTAGAGTTTGTGGTTCCCATGGTTTTGGAAATGAAATGTATTTGTATTTCTCAAATGTGGATTTTTGTCTTCTAAGTATTTTCCACGAAGCATATATTTCGGCGAGCGTCTTCAGTCGTCTATGACACAGAGCAATTACAATATATTGGGAAAAATATATAGATATATATATATTTTTTTTTTTTTGGGTTTTAAATATAGTCTTTTTTTTTTTTTTTTTTTTTTTGAAACTTTAATGAAAATTTTTGTATGTGATTCTCATCTCAATTTGTCTGAGCGTATATAAAAAAAAATTCCATGTATAAACAAAATTAATTTATGGCAAGGCTGCTAGTGCTATGGTTAAAATAAAAAATTTTTTTTTTGGAAATTTCTGCTTAGGCAAAGGAATTGTCGATTTTTTTTTTTTTTTTTTTCAAAGGAAAGGATCAGAAGGATCCAAATTTGGTCGGCAGGATCGCCATGTAGTGTATCCTTCGCGTAGAAGAATTAATATTTTTATTTTATAGTTTTTATTTCTTTATATCCTAAAGGTTTTTATTTTGTTATGTCCCGCTATTGCTGAGCGGCAGGACTCGCAAATCTATTTGGCGGCTAGCGCCCAATATCTCTATATTTATACGGCGGAGATACGCCAAAGGAGTCAGCGACTAGCGCTTAATTCACCTTTTTATATTTATCCGGCGAAAGGTGCGCCAAATCGAGAATGGATAAGCAAAGGGTTTCGCATGTAAATCCAATCTGAAGTTCCAACTGAACTTCAAGCATTATTTATATCAAAAATATGTTAAGTAAGCATAAATGAATTACAATTGAAAAATATAGAATCTTATGAATTAGCTTGTGAGGTATGCTGACAAAACACTTTCCCACGATTCGACGACGCTGCCTGCAAAATATGTTGCTCATGCAATGAGTGCAGCTTGCAAAGAATTTGGTCATATGAAACCATTTATGTCGTGAATGAAGTGGAAAAATGAGTTTGTGCGTTCGTGTGTATACATACTACATTTGAAAAAATTTACTCAAACATGAACTGAATAATTTAAGCCCATCTGAAGTTTTCATATTCAACAAAAATTTCAACTATTTTGACAGTAGGCTTAAGTTGAAGGCTCCTACAGATGAGTTTTTTGAAGTAATAAAACTCGATAGCAATATTTTCCATAGATTTTTCCAATCTCGTCCTCATTCTTTAAATATAAAAAAAAAATCTTTTTGAATTATGCATTTCTGAAACAACTAATACGAAACCTTTTGAGCTTTGGTTTTCAACAGAACATGAATGCTTTGAGCATAGGAAATACATTTTAAACTATTTTCTATTAATTTTAATCAGAAAGCATTCAAAATGGTTAGCTCAAGATATGATTGGAAAAGCTGAGAAAGAAAAGTCTTTTAAAAAAATTAAAATTATGAAATCATAAGAACTTTTGCCCAGCTTTGTTTAAAATTAATAGAAAATAGTTCAAAGCGTATTTTCAAATATGTTCTATAACTATTTAAAAAAAAATGCAAAAAATGCACATGGAGCCAAAAACTTTGAATCGTCAAATTTTGCAAACGGTAGCCAATTTGGCAAAACGAAAACGTAGTTTTTTGTAAGTATCCATAAAGAAGTTCTTCATAAAAGCCCGGACGTTAGCTTACAAAAACTTCTACTTTTTTTATATTATTACTTTTATATTTTATAAAAACATAAATAAATAAGGCTGAAAAGTAAATGGAGAATACTTAACAGCATTTAAAATAAATTTATCAGACCATTTTCCTACATTATTTAAAAAAAAATTTCAATAACAGTTCAACTGGCATTTTTCCTAATATATTATATAACTGCCGTCCCTGTTATTATAATTTTTTAATTCATATAATCTATTTTTAAGATGTAGATAGTTGCATTAAATTCAAAAATAAAACGATAAAAGAACATAATTTTTAAAGTTATCTGAAGTCGACAGACCAAAAACTTCACTTCACTCAATCGAAAAGATTTGCAAGGCAAACAGCCAACATAGAAACGTGCGCATGTACATATGTACATACGCGCATACACAAAGTCCTAAGTTCCTTACGCAATCATCCCTCAAAATTGTATTTGGCTGCCTCAAAGAAATTGAAAATTTCATTGATAAATGCTTACGAGGCAAAAAAAAAAAATGCGCCAACAAGCGACGTGACCCATCATCTTCAACGCTTTTTCAGTCACTGAACAGAAAACTTGGTTGGTTTGTACGAAGCCAGCCGCGTCGCTGTGGGACTCAGCCGATGAGAGCCGAAGTGTTATGGGACCTAGACAGCATGATTTTCGCAAAGCAACTTTTTTAGCTGTTTGAGCTCTCTATATTATTATATGCTCAGTGGTAACAGGGAGTTAAAATTGCAATCATATATTACTATATGTGGCACTCTACAACAACTATGCTTGTTGAGTTGAAGTAGGCCCCCGTTGCATGCATTCTTATGGCAAAATCAAAAACGTAGCACGCCCCCGAGAAATTCCGGTTCCGGTCTAACAAATCTTTTCAAATCTTGTAACATGTACCAAAATGTTTGGTATAACTCATGTACATGTATAAGTGTTCGTCAAATATTTTTTGTTAAAACTCATTTTTTTCGACTAAAATATGGTTTTTATATAATATCAAAAATCTTTACGTGAAATTTTCCTTTTGTTCTTCAACAACGCTAAAGAAGAGCACTCATGCTTCGAATATGACCGAATGTTTGTTTACAAAACAGAACAGCTGATATGAACTTTTCAATGACGTAGAAAAAATTCTAGCTCGATACCAAACTAATGGCTCAAGTACTTATAACAAATCATGCTAAAATGAATACAAAAACTACTTCTTTTTTGAACTCCTCTCTTGAAAAGGGCACAGTATTGCATAATCTTTCATCAAAAACCTAAAAGGTTGTATACTAAAAAGAAAACATTAAAAAATTTCAACTCAAGAATGCTTAGTTACAAAATTGAGTGAGTACTCAAAACATTCTAGCATCACTAATTCGGTTGTTGTTGGGAGTGCCACATATAGTAATATATGATTGCAATGTTAAACAATCTTTGAGAGGAAAAACGCTCTCGCCGTCATACCTACACGATATGAAGGGTTTATGCAAGGACATTGAGATGATCGTGTAGGGCAAGTGATGCCAGATTTTATCGATAAAAAAACCCTCATATATTGGAAAAAACCCCACTTTTCCCCATTTTCAAAAACTTAAAACCCACGAAAAAACCCAGAATGATTTTTTGAAAATATGGGCGCACCGATTTCAAAATTGAACATTGGATTTGAACACAATATTTTAATATTTTAATTAAAGTATCAAGAAAATAACAAAAAAATAAAAGTAACTTAAAATTGCAGTCTTATTCATGACTTTAAAAAAAACCAAGCTTCCTTACAACACTTAGGGAACACGCGACTAGATACAGCAAAAAGAGTCATGCATGGTACTGGAAGAGGAAAAACACGATTTTCATTCTCATAATTAGTAAATATACCTTATATGGCTGCCACACGTAGATCGAAATTGAGCAATTTCAAAAAATTTCAGAACAAATTTGACATTTGAAATTGAGGCAATTTCAATTTTGTTCTGAAATTGAGCAATTTCGATCTACGTGTGGCAGGCATATAAAATGTAGTGCATAAATTTCGATATAAAATTACCCATACTTTTCCCCATGTCACGATATTTGAGTGAAAAAACCCACAATATGGGGAAAAACCCACAATCTGGCATCACTGGTGTAGGGTGTGCTCGATTAGTATTGGTCGCTTGCGCGGGAGGTGGCCGGTTCAAGGCTTGATATCAATTTACTATGTTACTATTTTTTCTCGATATTTTTATTTATTTTATATGGATTTTTGTTTTAAATTTAATGAAGATAAAAATATTTTTTCTATAAGTCGCTACAAGAGTTATGGCAACGAGACGGTAAAACTAGTGCCTATAGAAAAATTCATTTATTTTCATTGAAGCTCTTCGTTAACTGAGATCTTCATTGTATGAAAGCCTGTGTGTGTTTAATGTGTCGAACACTCGAGAGCCCCAAAATTCTAAGTATTTCTAGTAGGAATGAATTAGCGCGAAAATTAAAAAGACCCACGAGGAAATTTCATGAATGATGATGATTTATGATGTTTAGATTTGTGACAAATATTCTCTGTAATACAGTACTTATTAACAACTCTAAAACAGGCACAGCGCCAGAATTTCAAAACGGGAGGCGGGATGTTTAGACATATTTGAAAACATTTTACTCTGAATCAGCTGATTTTAAAGTTTCGACTTACTTCTTACCTTACACATACGATTTGCAAAACGAAATCCATATGTAAACTAAAGGTGCTTGTACACGTTTAACAAAATGCGTCAACATTAGGGAAATATTAGATGTTGCCCGTATGTTGCTCATGTAAACTGGATAGCCACAGGACGGCAACATTGTTGCTCATCAACACCCAATGCTGCCGATCAACATTTTTGTTGAGCATGTAAAATATGAACAAATATGATTTTTGTATATTGCTGATCAACAAATTTGTTTATGAAAGCATTCAAAAACATTTTGATGTTGATGGCAACAAAATGAACTCAAAACAAAAAAAATTAAATCTAGTAGCCCATGTAAGTGGAAAGCTTGAATTATTCTTTCACTTTCATTTAAAAAACTAATATTTGGCCACTAATGTCTGCGGAAAAGAAGGGAAAGTTTTGGTCTCTGGAAAGAGAGACCAAACTCATATCCCTATTTGAGTTAAAACCAATGCTATGGGAGCTCAGTAATGCTCAATACCGCAATACCCAAAAAAAATGCTGCATATACGGATATCGGCGCTGAAGTTGGGTGTTCGGGGGAAGAAGTAAAAAAAAAATCAAGTCTCTTCGGACACAATACAAAAGAGAGTGCAATATGATATTGAAAAAAGCAAGCGGCTCTGGTACAGCAGAAAACTATGTGTCGAAGTAGGTGCACCTTAACTCACTTCGATTTATTGGGAACACATCATCAACACCAACCCAAATTATAGATTCAATGGTAAGTTTTATTATTATTGTTTTTACAAGCATTCTTTTAATATATATGATAAAAATGTGATTAAATTAATCTGTACTG
Organism: Chlorops oryzae; assembly: GCA_020466095.1. Taxonomy (NCBI): domain Eukaryota; kingdom Metazoa; phylum Arthropoda; class Insecta; order Diptera; family Chloropidae; genus Chlorops; species Chlorops oryzae. Next base: position 38,332 of record JAIPUU010000506.1, read on the forward strand.
CTATGGTACCTCCCCTTCGTCAAGAAAATATTGCGTATATTCTTCCCGTACTGCCTTCGCTTTATCTTCAGTCCTTCCAGGTACTGGTTGTAGATCACCAAATGGATTTCCATCCATTTCTGCTCTCCAACATCCCTGAATAACCTCGCCATTGCATGATACGGAATCAAAAGTTCCATCTGGAGCATATCTACTTAACGACCCCTTAGCTTTCATTATAAAGTTATGAAGAGCACAAATAGCAGCAACAACATAACATAAGTGACTTTATCGGCATCTAATTCAATTTTTCTGCGCAATATTCTGATTCGTGCAGCCAGTAACCCAAATACGTTTTCAACTACACGTCGAGCACGTGACAACCTGTAGTTGAAAATTCGTTGAGGTCCGGAAAGTCCCTTATGTCCATATGGTTTCATCAAGTATGGCTTTAGAGCAAAGGCTGCATCACCAACAAAGACATATGAAGTTGGTGTGGATCAACGCGGTAGAGGTCTTTCTCGGGGAATATTTAGCGAATTTTCTTCTACAGCCACTGCAAATTCCGTGTCTTTGAAAATACCGCCATCTGCATTGCTGCCTTAACTTCCTATGGAAACATAAACGAACCTGTATTGAGCATCAGCTACAGCCTGTGGTATCCCCTGCAATTGAAATACAAGCTGCCTTGATTTACTGGTGCTTTTATAGCAATATGTTTCCCATCAATGCTACCAATGCAGTTATCAAAATTCCATTTTTCTGAAAACTCTTTGGCATGATTTTTCCATTCTTCAGCACTATCGGGTACCTAAAAATATATAAATACAAAATGTTAATTTATTTCATATTTTTCAGGACAGTGAAGATGTGTTCAATACGAAGTTAGAAAATACTACCGGAACTTCTGTAGATGGCAACATTTTGGAAATAGAAAATGGACCATTGGGACCTCCAATAAGTAAAAGCAAGCGAAAGTGTGATAGCATGGAGTTAGCTGCACCAAATAAGTGCGAAGGGACAGATTTATGGACACAGTGCGTGAATAAATTAAATGCAACTAAAAAGGACGATTACGATTTTCTTGGAAATATTGTCGCTTCACGAACTAGAAACATTGCTAACACCAATAAAGCAATATTTCGTCGAGTGCAACGCGACATCATGGCGATATTGGATGCAGCTGATGATGAAATTGAATCCCTATTAACAAGTAGCTGAGTGAAGTATAGCTGTCTCCTGATGACAAATATCTCAAGGTTACTGCCAATCGTTCGTCGACTGAAATCGCTTCGCGCATGACTGTATCCTTCTTTTTTTTTAATGGCGATATTTTTTTAACCAACAGTTCAAAATCATTTGGCGCAATTCGGAAAAAATTTTTATGGCAGTCAGCATCTTCTTCACGCACCTCTTTTACCAATTTGGCGTAACATCCAAGCTCATTACGACGTCTGACCCAGTCACGTACCCATTGTTTTCTTTTGCGACGATTTTTCTGGTTGGCTTCAGCTTGTTTCAGAGCACTGTCTTTGTCCTGCATCATTTTTAATAACAAAAGTGCAGCTGTTTGCTCAGCATCAATGCTTATTTCGGACGATTCAATATCCATTTCCTCTTAATAATATAAACGTATAAATCTATTTAATTTACAAATGGAATAATTATCGCTTACCTAGCTCTCGCATAATAAATGATTAAATAACGAATTTAAAAAAAATTGACGTTTAAATTTTAAAATGTTTCTCTAATTGTTGACATCAACATGTTTCTATTGCCGGTGTAAACACTTCGGTAATAACTTTGAACAACATTGATGGCAAAGAAAAAAAAAATTGTTGCCCGGTTAGAAAAAAATGTTTACAAGGCGAATGTTGTGGTGCTAGTGTAAACTGGGAAGCAATATTGCCGCTGGAAACATATAAATGTTGACGAAAATTTTGTTGAACGTGTACAAACAACTTAAGAAAACGAAGCTTCATACAAAATTTTACAGCTGTCAGAAATATTACTTACTTCACTCAGCTTACACGGTGTATATGTGCTGTATGAAGACCATCAATATTCCATGTGCTTGCTCAATTCAATATGTTGTAAAATAGTAGCATTTCGCACCACTGGTCAGGATGGAGCTATGGAAGCGTGTAAAAAATCTAAAAGTAAACCAAGAAACTAAAGCACGGCATAATTTACCTTTTTGTATTTTTTGTATTTTAGATTTAATCGCCCTAGCACAGCAAGATAAAAATCTTATAGTTAGTGCTAGTTACTGGATGACAAAATTGACTTATGAGAGAGCTTAAAGAAAAGTTATATTCCGTGAACAATTCATAGTTTAATACCTAAGTAACGTAGTGTACATAACAAGTTTGAAATTTCAATTTTGAAAAAGTAAGGTTATATGCTTTTTGAATTCTTTTTTGTTTATTATCTTTTGAAGTTGATGAGGCACTGAGTTCCAAAGGCGAACTGCGTGAATTAAAAATTGTCTTTCAGATATCAACGATTTATATCTAATCGGCACAATGTGATTATTTCTGTTTGTTCTGGTGAATTTCAAGGAAGCATAAATGTTTTCGGGAGTCTTGGCATAAATAATTTTGTGTAGAAGAACGAGAACTCTAAGTTTTAGAAAATCATTAAAAGCCATACCGTAAATGATGTGACTATATTGGGATATATGGTCGGAGGGTTTGCGGTTATATACATAGCGAGCAATATTGTTGAATACAACATTCAACTTCTGTTTGTGTCTCGAATCACAATTTGCAAAAATTTCGCAAGCATATAACAGAGTTGGCATTAAAGTGGTTTTACAAAGAAGCAAGCGAATTTTTGTGGGAGTATAGGCTTGGGTAGTCCAAAGTGTGCGGAGCATACCATACACTTTGCCTATAGTAACCGATACGTGGTTATTCCAGTTTAGAGTCGTATTAAAAATTAAACCAAGATTTTTTGCCTGCTTTACATATTCAATAGATTCACCGTTAAGATGCAAGCTAGAAATGAGCGAAGTGTCGAAGTGTTTTTTGCTAATTACAATACATTTTGATTTCGAGTGATTTAAGCAAAGGCGGTTTATATTAGCCCAGTGGTTAATTATGGACATTTCCTCGTTTATATGCGCTACACATTCTGTAGTTGAATCTTTTTTGCAGCTTGTATAAAGCTGTACATCATCCGCATATATACTAACTTTGCAGAAGCTTATCTGTTCGGGGAGGTCATTTATATATAGATTGAAGAGCAGAGGCCCTAAGATTGATCCCTGTGGTACCCCTCTCATGATCTTTAAAGGTTGGGAGTATTGACCATCAATATACACCGTTTGATTTCGATTTGTCAAATATGATTCAACCAGAGCCTTAGAAGATGGGGAGAACATGAAGCACCTGGTTAGCTTGGCACACAAAATACTATGATCGACTGTGTCAAAAGCTTTTGTGTGATCCAGTAAGGTCAAGAACGATATGTGATTATCATCGACAGCCTGCCTTAGATCTTCAATGACATCTATCAACGTGGTAGTACAGCTTCGAAACTTTCTGAAACCAGATTGGCGATCTGTAAGGAGTGAATTGTTCAATAGATGATTATTAATTTGCTTAAACATTAGTTTTTCGAAAACTTTTGATGTGTATGTAAGAATCGATATAGGTCGCAGGTCGCCATTTGTCTTCGGTATGGGTATAACCTTAGCACTCTTCCAGCTAGTTGGGAAAATAGACATAGTCAAAATATTGTTAAAGATATAGGTGATAATTGGGAGTAATCGCGGAAGTAGGGCTTTCAGAAATATCGGATTTATATTATCAGGACCAACAGCATTTGACTTTATTGACAGAAAACTCTCGAGAATTTCGTACTGATCAACACCATGAAACGAAAAATAAGAGCTGCAGTTGGGTGATTTAAGTTGGGAAACATTTAAATTACCACTATAAAGAGGAGTTGAAAAATTAACAAAATTGTCGTTAATTGCATCTAAATTATAATCAGATCTATCTAAATGTTGGACAGATTTACTGCAGAGACCAACTTTTCGGACCTCTTTCCAAATCTGCTTGCTGTTTATAGCGGCATTGTATTTGTTTTCGTAATATGTGTTTTTAGTGGACCTAATCAAGACAGTTACTTTATTTCTAAGCTTTCTGTACAGCTGTGACAATTGTGGTGTTTTATACCGTTTCCATCGTCTATAAGCTATATCGCGTTGTATACAAAGGGATTTTATAGAGTTATTAAACCACGGTTGGTCAGAGTTTTTAGAGTGCACATACTTTATGGGCACAAATTCATCATATAGGCTGCTAATATTGGATTCAAAGAAAGCTAGTTGGTCATCGATAGCGCTCATATACTTAATTTGATCCCATGATATACTGTTAACTCTGTACTCTAATGTGACGTAATTAATATGCTTGAAATCCCTATAGCTATATGTCTTAGTATTTGGGCAAAGTGGAAAGTCGAATGTAAGAAATATGAGATCGTGTTTCGAAAAATTTATTGCAGATAGCTGATCATAAAATAGTTTCTTTTTCCTATCATCGATAAAAAATAAGTCCAGAAGGGAGTTGTTTGTCGGTGTAAAATGCGTTGGGGTTGTCACATTAGTAGAATGTAGCCCTAATGATAGCATACTATCAGTTAAGCTGTGTTCAGTTAAAATATTACTATTGAAATCACCAGCGAGAATTATATTGGAGTATGACAAAGTTAAACTTTCTAACTGTTCTAAGAGAGGAGTTGGATCGATCTGACGATTGGGTCTATACACACAACCGACAAGGAGTTTGTGATTATGATTTTTAATCTCTATGAGAATGAATTCCCATGAACCGGGACAAGAAGTTTTAAATAGCAGTTTAGATGGAATGCCAACTTTGATATATATGGAAACGCCTCCAGCATGGGTCTGTCTATCAGCCCTGTATAGTTTGTAACCATTTACAGTCGCCACACTATCATTCATAGTTGGTAAAAACCACGTTTCCGATACACATATGATGTCTACGCTGGATGAAACAAAAATTCTTCTGAATTCATCAATTTTTTTAGGTAGGCTTTGGGCATTTATGTGGCAGATTTTTAATCCTGCCTTTTGAGCGGATAGAATTTTGATCATAGTGCGTAGGTCGCCTGTAGAACTCTCCTCACAATCTCCAAGAATATTCATCATAACTATTAATCGTAAAGTTGGATCCAAAAAGCACATAACTAATATAAATGTATAATGAAAGCATACTAAAAACATTTTCAAAATCGAAATTACAATTGCGAGAATAAGCATTGCAAGAACTTGAACTGAAGATAATAAGGTAGAATTTACATTGGCATTTAAAATAAGGTAACATACAAATATGCATAGTGCGGAATATAGAGTACATTAATGTGAAAACAGAGAAACGCTGACTATTCATCCACAAAAACTTATGAACTAAGCTACTGTTGATGTTGGTGACGAAAAAGAACTGGGTCCGCAGGTGTAGTAGTGGAACCATTCCCAGATGTAACCAGAGCATTAAGAGAAGCAACGGAGTGAATGCACCTTGCTTCAGACGTCGAAGAGATTTTCACATATATCAAGCCACGACGGCTGTACGTTCCAAAAATTAAATTTTGTTTTTTTAGCTGAATGGCGTATTTTAGAATTTTGTGAGAATCACTGGTTAGGCTCTCGTTCACGTAGAAAATAGCATCGGACTGCATGCCAAGAACATTTAGACGAAGAGACTCTTTTTGATTTCGTCGATAGGCAGCAATGTTGGTTAGTATTTTATTACGCTCATACGATGAATTAAGAGAAACGATGATATCTGGATCAACTCTCTGTGGAGCTCTGCTAGGGATGCGAAAGATATTAGAAATATTCGGTGGAGGTACGTTTATGGTATCGCATAACAGTGAAAAAATGGCACGCAAGTCCTCTCCTTCTTGTCGAGGTATGCCATGTAGACGAAGGTCACATGACACTGTAGCGTTTTCGAGTTTCGAAACTTTTTCCCGTAAGATGTTGACTTCCACATTCAAGGAGCTTATGTCGGTATTTTTTTCTTCAAGCGAAGAGATACGTACATTTATTGCGGCAAACTCGCTTCGAATTTCGTTCAGCTTAGCCTCAAAAAGCCCGAGTATTTTATTCTCCGATGCTTCTAGTTGTTTAGAAATAATATTGTTTTGCTGCTGGAAGCGCTGATCAAGTAATCGCAGTTACTTCGGTGTTGATCCATAATCACTCAGTCGACCAGAACTCCTTTCTGGATCGTTAAGAGCAGCATTTAAGAGTCGATTTTTTGGTGTTGACATAGAAGCGTTATACATAACTATCTCTTAATTATGCAGATCAATTGTTGTTGTACAAATTGCACGCGAAAATTAGTTCAAAGTAGAATGAAAAATTTAAGTCTTCACTTTGGACAGAATTAGCAAAGTTAATTATGTGTTTTAAATCGACAAAGCTGATTTCACACTAATAAATTTTGTTTCACCGATTTGGCAACGTATTTAGATCAGCTTTTGTGTATTTTTATTATTCAAACTTTGAAATAACTCGAAATTTTACGAAATTTTGCGGAGCTTCAAATAACACGTGTGCACACAGTTAAACTCTCTCTCCCAAAAATTTGTGTGTACGTTTTATTAAAAAGTCAAATTAAGTGGGCACTTTTTTGAAAAAGAAAGGCGGATTTGTGCATATTTTCCTGGACATTTATTGGAAACACCGACAGCGTATCAAACGTTAAGTGTTGAGTTGCCAATATTGGGTTTATTCTTAGAACTGTTTCGGTTTAAGCGTTTCTCAGCGAAACCTACAACCGTACGGAACGTAGGTACGCAGGCATTGGCTGCAACCCTCGCCCCGTAGTCAAAGTGGAACCAATAAATTTCTAATGTATGTATCTGCCATATCTGCCTCTAAAATTAATCGGTCGATTACATACACCACAAATTTTCAACAATTCTCATATCCTCGACATTTGATACATCATTTCTATGTAGAATTTAGCGTTAAATCCAAATATGAAGTCAGATTGTTCAAAAATAGAAGAGTTTTTGAGAAATTGCAAAATTTTTTTATTCACTGTAAACTAAAAATGTTTTGATAATAATTTTTTTTGCGCTCAGCATTATTATCCATTTATAGTGAATAAAAACGCATTATTTTTTTCTAAATTGCGAATCACTCAGTCATTTTTACATCAATTTCAATCAAAATAGGCTAAAAATGTTCGTAATAAAATAACTATTGACCTACACGGCGATCATAACTTTTTTGTTTTTCGACGAATTCTAATAACTTTTTCATTTTAGAAAATACTATTTAATTCTCTTTCATTTGATAAAACTAAAACAAAAATAGGTTAGCAAATATTAAGGATATTATGTTACATAAAAAGTGAGGTCATATTTTTCTGTAACCAAAAAAACGGTAATTTTGCAATATCTCAAAAACTAATCTATTTTTGAACAACCAGACTTCATATTTAGATTCAGCGCAAAATTCTACATACTTATGTAGAAATCAGAGGTGTTAAAGAATGCAATCATTTTTGATTATTTAGTCTTTTGATTGCCCGAAAAATGATTGTAGTCATTATACCCGACACACTCTGTGTCGAGGTATATTGCGTTTGTGTGGTTGTTTGTGACACACAGAACCAGTCGATTAGACCATAGAAAATATATAAAGAAATGAGAGATTCGATTTAGCCATGTGCGTCTGTCCGTCGGTCCGTCTGTTTGTATACAGTTTTCTTATCGAAAGAGTTGAGATATTTTGATGAAATTTCAAATGCGTACTCACAAGCACATGAGTAAGAACAAGTTTAAGATTGGACCCGATCGGACCATTTTTAGGGGACCCTGTTATGAAAATCACAAAACCTCCTCTAAAATCGAAGTTTTTCAAGATATTTTGATGAAATTTGATATTTGAACATGTTTAAAGGCAAGTAATATGATTAGCAAAAATTGGAAAAGTGGGCGTGGCCGAAGGGCGTTTTTCTAAAATTGTCTCCTACACCCGAAATTCAAATGGGACTTGAACGAAATTTGACACTTATGCTTCCTTTCTAGCTATAAACATCCTCTTCAAAAATTTATTTGATAGGGCCGTTATTAAGGGTACCTCCAGTACTAGGTTCTGTCACAAAAATCTCAAAATTGCCCGAAAATCGTACTTTTTCGAGATATTTGAATGAAACTTAGAATTTGAGCGTATATTTTAACCTTCGATTAGAAAAAATTAAAAATTGGGCGTGTCAAAGGGGCGGTTTTCATATGAAAATTTAACAAAAGCCGGTATATGCCCACACGGCATGTTATATTGCTTCTGCAAGAATAATGTTGCAGTAATATTATAGCAATGTAAAAGTTGTAATATTGAAAGTGTAACATTGCTCTAATGTTGCAGAAGTGTTGCAATTACAATATTAATAATAAAATGTTGCTGTAATATTACACATATACTGCACCTGTTACATTGAAAAAATAATATTGCTGAAACATTGCTTTGGAATACTAATTCAATACTACGAATTTTGTATTGCTGCAATAATGCATATATACTGCAGTTGTAATATTATATTAAAAATTTAATATTGGTGAAACATTGCTTTGTAATATTACTGCAATACCATAAATTTTATATTGCTGCAATAATGCATATATACTGCAGTTTTTATATTAAAAATTTAATATTGGTGAAACATTGCTTTGTAATATTACTGCAATACCATAAATTTTATATTGCTGCAATAATGCATATATACTGCAGTTTTTATATTAAAAATTTAATATTGGTGAAACATTGCTTTGTAATATTCCTGCAATACCATAAATTTTACATTGCTGCAATAATGCTTATGTTGGCGCTCAGACAAAGTCGAGCGTATAAATGTTCCTATAAACCTCTTTAAATAAAAGAGTGAAGTTTATATTTTATCTTTTCTTTTATTAACTGATCCTTATGTCTATGACGGGATTTATATTCACTGTAAAAATACTAGCACTACTTTACAATTTCCCTATGTCCTTAATTATACTTTTAACGCCGTGGCTCGTATGTACGCACGTCAAAAGCAGAGACTTCCGAAAACCAGTCTGCCCTTTCTGTGTTCGAAGCTCCCTTTTTATAGGCCAATATTGCTGATCGGCAATATTGGATATCGCTGATGATGTTTTCCAA
>JAIPUU010000060.1:0-10000 GCA_020466095.1 Chlorops oryzae
GACTACGAAAACAATTTTTATGCAGTTTTTCGGACATTTACCTGGTTCATGTCCATGCCGAATTTCAATATGATATCTTTCATGGCTTAGGAGTTAATTACGAAAAACTAAAGTGTGACCGACAGACAGACAGACAGACAGACAGACAGACAGACATGGCTAGATCGATTCCTCTTGTCACTTTGATCAAGAATATATATATATGTCTATATCTATCGCGACTCCTTTGGTATGTTACATACTCCGAGCCAAACTTAATATACCCTTTCCTTCGGAAAAGGTTTAAAAACATAGATGGAAAGCAAGTCACTTGCTCCATTTGTGTAAACTCAAGTTATGCAGAGTCCCGTTTCAACAATAAATATAGTTATAGTACTAAAACATTCGAATAGTCAGTAGCGACTATTCGAATAGTTGCTTTCTTCCGACTATTCGAATATTCGACGGAGAACGAATATTCGAATACAGAAAATCGAACTTAACTATTCGAATAAAATCGTGCTCGAATAAATCGAACATTCGAATGTCCGAATATTAAGAGCTCTAGTAAACACACACCTATATGCTGACGATGCACAACTTTTTATTTCCAGATCCATTGGCCTCGTGGAAGACTTTTTCCCCCCGATTAAATCAAGATCTTTAATCGATTTTTGATTGGACATTTTAGAACAGGCTATCCTTAAACGTGGACAAAACAAAAGTTTTGCTCGTTTCATAGCAAAAGCCCAATATTGCTGACCTCCCTGTGGTGGTTATAAACGATGTTCCTATACCATTAGTCAGCATTGCTACTAGTTTAGGGTTCCAAATTATTTCTCAGTTGACCTGTATAGACCACTACAATGCTACCGTCTGCAAATCTTACTTTGTGCTCAGGAAACTCTTGCACTGTGCTGCCTTTGTGCCGCAAGAAACCAAAATGCGCCTTATACGTAGCCTTTTAGTTCCTCTAATTGAATATAGCGCTGTTGTCTATGGTAGTATAGATGCCTCATCGGCTAATAAGCTACAATTGTTAATAAAAATTTGTGCTCGATTTGTTTTCAGCAAAAGAAGATTTGACCATGTCTCAATATATTCAAAGCAAGTTCTCAATTGTCAACTTGATTCATTTTTTAAGGTTAAGAATTTTATATTTCTTCACAAACTAATATATGGTAATGGAACTGAGTACCTCACTCGGAAACTGACTCCTGCTCAATCGCGGCGTACTCGCAATTTCATTATCCCTGAGTCCAAATACCTCTCTACGTCTCAATTGTTTTTCGTCAGTGCAGTTAAGCTATGGAACTCTCTGCCATTAAATATTAAAACCATCGTCAGCCCTTGGCGTTTTAAATTGGCTTTAGCCGAAACATTTGACTAGCTTTCCCCTTCTTCTCTTTTCTCTCTTTCCCATTCCCTGAAAATTCCAAAAATTCTTTTTCTTCCCGTTATTTCATTTTGCTGCCTATCTTTCCTAATTATAATAATAGGCTTAAGAAGTAGTATCTAAGTATCTAAGTTTTTTTGAAGTTTGTTAAAATATTGCTTTAAATTTCTCGTATCGCATGTTTCCAGCCAATTGTTAGCAACTGTTTATGTACTGGAAAAGTCTATGGCTTAATAGTTGTAAAAATTAAGAAATAAATGAAATGAAATGAAATAAATGAATTGGAATACCACTTCCGTAAATGAAATCCAGACTGCATTCGGATTGCATTTGCAGTGCACTCTGTACATCTAATGAAGATGACAAAAGGACATCTACATAAAAACAATCCCTGATCAAATTGCATGCCTTCGGGAATTTCTCAGGGTGTCTATTGCAACTTGATGAAGTGTTCTTGTTGCCAAAAAAGGAGCACACGGTGCACCGAAAGTTACGGTTTTAAGACTATAAGCCTTGAATGCATGGTTACAGTTCTTTCTCCAAAATATACGCCGAAATGATCTGTCTGCTTGATGCACAATCACCTGCCGGTACATTTTTTCTATATCGGCTGAAAAAGCTATCGCGTATTTTCTAAATTGAATCAGAATAGAAAATAAATCCGTTTGACTAGTCGGACCGACAAGTAATCGATCATTGAGCGGTATACCGTTTGAAGATTTGCACGAAGCATCAAAAACAACTCTAAGGTTTGTTGTTGTGCTACTAGGTATGAGTACCGCATGATGCGGCATGAAATAAATATAGTTGGATCCACTTGTGGCCCCATCATCGACAGGTTCCATATGGTCCAAGTCAATGAATTTTTTCATAAATGTTTTGTAGTCATCTTTGATACCTAAGTTTGATCTGAATTTAGTTTCCATATGTGTTAATCTCCTTATAGCAGCTGCCTTTGAATCACCAAATTCAACATTATTATTTGTAATTGGTAAGCGAACAACATATCTGCCACAAACATCTTTTGGTGTGTGTTCTGATAATGCTGCTCAGCCAATTCTTCATCCGGAGTTAAGTGCACCTTTGTTTCATTGACATTTGCAGTCTCCCAATAATTTTGCAACAGATCAGAAGTATCGATATAGATATGTGCTGCTACTATGGATGATTCAGGCCGATAATCCCCTCTCGCAACAAAAATCCAACCGAAAATCGTTCGCATTGCTGTAGGTGATCCTGATGGATGCCAAAGTCTGTCATTGAGTAAGCATTCTGCGAATATGTCTGCACCGATGATTATACTCATTGGTTGTGGACTATCGAGAAGTGGGTCAGCCAAATTTAGGACCTTAAAATATTTAATATTATTTTTGGGTAGTTTACAAGATGGAATATTTTGGGTCAGTTTGGAAAGACAAAGAGCTTCTGTAGTGATAAGCTTATTTTTCTCCGCGCGGAGGGGTAATTCAACTTTACCTCTGGTGTATGAGCTATTCTTCGATGCTACTACGTACAAGCAAGTCTTGCCAAATTTTCGATTTAAGTTTAGCCGTTGGACACGGGCTTCAGTAATAAGTGAGGCTTGTGAACCAGGATCAATAAGAGAACGGCGCACAGTGTCGCGAGCGCGGCCAAAAATGCCAAAAATGAAGATTGGAAATGCTTAAAAATTTTTACTGTTATGAGTAGTCAATATTTATACTAAGAGTAATCAAAAAAATTTTTCTTAATATGTTAAGCCGTTTAAGCGCAGCACGCTTTTAAAGTTACACTAAGCGAAATTTGTTCGATTCTGTTAGCAAAACTTTTAAAAATAGCTAATATTTGGAGTGCTATAATTTTGTTGAAAGTAGTCTCACCTTAATTATTTATATGCCAAATTATAACATAAGCTTTATGCTTGAAGTGACATTTAATTTATTGTTTATATTTGTAACATATGTTATTTTCCGTTACATCAAAATAAGGAATTTATAAAAAGAAGCGATAAAAAGCAAAATAAATTTTTAAAATTAAAAATAAAAAAAACGACCCCTCAAACCGCAAAGTGTTTTTCTGTTTTATATACCTCGAAGTGATATAAGCATAAGTATGTAATATGATCGGCTTTTTCCTGCGGGTTTTTTTGTTATGTCGATTTTATTATAGTGATCTCCGTTGCTAGAAGGGAACTCTATAGTGTGTGACTCTCTTCTAAAGACAGAAAATGGGGAGCAAACCAAAACGATATGATAAGTTTTGTTAAACAAACTTATTTTGCTGATTTAGATGAAGAAGATTTGAAAACAAAATTAAGCTGGTTTGGATCCAAAATTCAAAAAAAGTGGCATCAAAGCGGTAGGAGGAAAACTGCATTCGAAGAAACCAATGCGAATTGGTTAAATTCCTCCATCGATTTTAAAATTAGTGAGGCAGTAAGTACAGGAGTTTTTAATATTAGCTTTAAAATTAATCTCATCAAAAAAATGTTCATTGCCAAATTTCAAGAAGAATTAACACTCAAACATTAATAATTTTGGAACAGCAGTGAATTATTGAATGAGCGTACGGGCGAAAGCGGTACATTGTTTCGTTGAATTTTCATGCCATTTTCACCTGCATTGCAATTATCGTAAGTCGCGTGTAGACCTAAAATTTTTTGAATTGTGATAGAATATATCTTTAAGTGTTGAAATCCATAAAAAGTTTCTTTATTTTTAATTAGCTACAAAAAATTCTATATAAACAAGTGCACCATAAAAGTGCGCACTTTGAAGTGGGCTAGTTTCTTAAGGGGGCGCAATTGGACCTAAAAATAAATTATTTTTGGGTCTACTTTTTTTCATGTGACATAATCTGTGTACTAAGTTTGAAAGTTTCTAACTTAAAACTGTGGAAATAGAAATCACTTTATATGGGAGGTGGGCGTGGCAGTTGGCGATAATTCTATGATTTCCTCAAAATTTCTAATTTTGGCTACTAGTAATACATCTACCAAATTTTCATTTAGCTCTACCGTGACCACGCCTTCTATTTATTGGCCAAGAAAGGTATGGATCGCGATCAATAGTGACGGCGCGATTCAGGACTATTGCTATTATTTAAAATCCTAACTAATGCTGTTGGCAAAAGGGTCAGTGAACTATTGTACTTCTGAATTGAATGGTTGCAAATTGCAGTGCCTTCTTGATCTGGTGAATTGTTATTCATGGTTTGTTGAGCACTCTGAGTGGTTGTGCTATTTGGTTTATGCAATTGGGATTTATGTTTGGAATTGCATAACTTGCAAAGCGATCGTTTGCAGTCTGCTGCCCAGTAATTATCTTGAAGACAATTGTAGCAATACTTGTTATTCTTAACTGTCTTGATGCGATCGTCAACTGTTAGGTTTTTGAACTCTTCACAACTGAACAAGAATTGATGATTTGGACAAAAGGCGCATGTTGCTATGGTGCGTACGCATTTGAAGACCTTGCGTTGCTACGTTTTGGTTTGTTATTCTCTTGAATGTTTTCAAGTCCAAACAGACGGGAATCTAGAAATTTCATGAAATCGACAAACTTTACTTCAGTTTCTGCTTTCTTATTTCTGTACCATTCCACGAAGTAGACCAATATATTGAAAATAAAACCGTCAGTTTTAAGCACTGATATTTACAAAACAACGGAGTTTGTTTTATTTGTATTGATTTGGAGCCAGATAAGAAATAAAAATTCAGTTTAAAACTACGAGGTCGACAAAAATCGAAAATCGTGTTTCGGAATCTAATTTCCTCTCCAGAAAATACAATAATATTGAGCCCCGGTAGAACACAGGCTCATGTAGTCCCTTTAAAGCATTTACACTTTCATTAAAATTGATTACAAAACGTGTCGGTTCAGAAACGGTTGGACCCTTGATTGCCGTTTGACTGAAAAAAATATCGAAATATGCTTTTTTGACTTTATCTGGTCGTTCATATCTGGTCTTCAGCAGTTCCCAAGAAATTATATAATTTTAATTTGTTGATTTGAAATGTTTTATTAACCAGTCCTGGGCAGTCCAATTACAAAATTTTTTTCAATTACAATTGCTTGTAATTGTAATAGAAGATTTTTCAATTATAATTACATTTTGTAACTGAAAAAACTGCAAGTAAAAATTGTAATTGTAATTATAAAAAATTACTTAGATATAAACACATAATTCTATTAAATAATTAATAATTATAATAACTGTGTGTTGTGAGGATTTTCCGGAATCCTTCACTCGCCTATCAGACCGAATTTTCTAAAGGAAACGCTCTTTAGTTTTTTTTATAATTTTTAATTATTTATTAATCGACTGTAAAGACTACTCGCAACTGCTTATTGTAAAATGGCTATCCGCAACTGTTAGCAACTATCTCTTAGTATTAAAATGCACAGCTTATATACTAATTATTCTTAACCTAGGTCTGCGCTCTGCAGACGCTGGTATGTTCTTCGGGAACGGTGTCATGGGCCTGCTGACGCATGCTGACCTGTGCAGTTGTACTTCCGTTTTGTGCCATAACCAATTTCCGATTCAGCATATTCGGTGATTCTGCGTCAGTCACCTATGACGCAACGTTGTACTTGGCACGCTTGTACGGTGGTGCGAAATGCCAGCTTGCGTTTTTGGCCGTCTGCCGTCGTTAGCGGTATTGCGTAAGCTACAAGATGAGCTGCTCTGCTGTTTGACTCATAACATGTAAATATGACATTGAGTCAGTAGCTCTATGGGGAAACCTAAGATCCGTCACCCTACGACCGATCATTGAGGCACCGCTGAAGCTAAAAAGGAAAGAAAGGCTCCATCCGTATGGAGGGGACTCCAAGTTGAAAAAAATATGCATCTAACGGTATAATTAATGGATTGTTGACCAGGCGCCAATCTGTTTCGCGCGGCTCTGGTTTGAGACAAATAGGTCCTTTTGCCTTTGATAGTAAAAAAAAAATTCCCACTTTGTGGGGAATCGAACCCTCATCCGTCGGATTACAAATCAAGCACACTACCCCCTACACTACCGACGCCCTTGTATTGGCAACTTCATAATATTATAATAAAATCAACTGTGCTAAAATTGAAAAGTTAAAAAAAAAAACCGCATCTGCCAGGAATCGAACCTGGGTCCCATCGCGTGTCAGTTAAGCATTCTAACTCTTAGCCACTGACTTATTTTACAATCCCAATTCAAAACCGTAACTTAAATACTTAAATATTTTTCAATACTTAAAAAATGTAATTATTACTATATATGGTTCAATTACTTTCATGTAATTGATTACACACTCAATTACAATTACTCGTAATTGTAATTGGGAAAATTCAATTACAATTACTTGTAATTGTAATTGAAAAAATCAATTGAATTTTCCCAATTACAATTATAAGTAATTGTAATTCAAAATCTTCCAATTACAATTACAATATTCTTCAATAACCATTACAAGTAATTGTAATTAGGTGTGTAATCAATTGCAATTTTGTAATTGGACTACCCAGGTCTGTTATTAACGACAAAGCGTCGCCCTTAAGCTTCGACGAAAGACATTCGAACTTTTCCACATCTGACAATCCTGCTCTCACATGGATCATGGCTACAAACAGGTCCCTAAATCTTATCCATTCAAGGTATGTGCCATCAAATTCTGGGATTTTAATTGGCAGTAGCTTGAACTCATGACGGTAATACTTACCAGATTGTACATTCACTGGTGTTGATTGTGCATGATTATTAAAGCTAGCCATGCCCTCTCAACCTGCTCATGTTTGATTGATGGCTCATAAGAGTATGAATAGCAGTAGTAAGATCTGACTCAGCACATGCCACACATCCAAAGTGGCGCGCTCATTGGTATTTTCACAAACACGGTTATCATAAATTCATTTAATTGAAAAATATTTATCCTCAATATCTGCCAGATATTTGGTTTACGAAACCCATTCGCTTTGTTCTACTACTGCTTCTATCTGAGTCTGGACTATATCACATTGCTTGAAAAGCTCTTCTAGGCGTATTATCCGTACCTTTAATTCCTCAATGAAACTCTCTCTGACCCATGCACAAATGCGCTTTAAAGATTCTATTTCCATGCTGTTTACACTTTGAACAATTACAAAATTCCTGACAGATACCAATTAGATAAATTCCTCAATAAATACTTTACTTATTGAACACAACTATTAAATATCTTTCAATGAACTTCGTAGATATAGATAATAAAGTTGTGGTAACGAACATTTATCTGTTGTTGGTGCCGCGCAGCTTACGTTTTAGCGTTCAATCAGTCGCTTTCAAACGTAAGAAACGCTTAGTCGCTACACAACGAAGTCGCGCGAATTCTCTTTGGTCTAAGTCTCCCTATTGTGCTCCTATAGTACAAATTCAATTTATTAATAAAAAAAATTAAAAATAAAAATATAGCTTGATTCTATGCCTTATATTAACCCGGTGGACTAAACTATATAAATTCTGTGAATTCGAATACAAATTTATTTGATATAGAGTAGAAAGATAATTAAAAATATATATTGAATTTGAGTTGAGAGAAAAAGTCGTTAAAGAAAAGAGTGATAGAAGAGTGATAGAGGAGTTCGATAATTAAATATATATCAAGTTAAAGGTCTATTTATTCCAACTTAAATTGCCTAACATTCTTTTCAGTTTTTCTTTTACTATCAAAGGCAAAATGACCTATTTGTCTCAAAGCAGAGCCGTACGAGACAGGTCAACAATCCATTAATTATAACGTTAGATGCATATTCTTGTTCAACTTGGAGTCCCCTCCATACGGATGGAGCCTATCATTCCTTTTTAGCTTCAGCGGTGCCTCAATGATCAGTCATAGGGTGACGGATCTTAGGTTTCCCCATAGAGCTACTGAATCAATGTCATATCCACAGTTATTATAATTATTAATTATATATATATTATTTATATCTAAGTAATTATTTATAATTACAATTACAATTTTTAATTAAAGTTTTTTCAATTACAAATTGTAATTGTAATTGAAGATTTTTCCATTACAATTACTTGTAATTGTATTTGAAAAGTCTTCAATTACAATTATTATTTGTAATTGTAATTGAAATTTTTTCAAGCGACCAGACTGTGCGAAAGTTACCTTTTTGTACAGGTACATAGGACATTTGGAATTAATTAATTTATGAAGAAATATAATATTGCGAACATTGAAAAACGAAGATAAGCTGCAATTTAAGATCTGGATTGCAAACAGCGAAATATGCTCGTATTTTCTTTTGTTAAATACATAACGGGCACTATCATTTAACAAAAACTGGAGCGTTCTCATAGACTGGGTATCAGGATTTACATACACAATTGCCCCATATGTTATCAGCGGTATTTTAAATCCTCATTCAGTCGAAAAATAAGACCTTCCGACAGTCCTATTGGTCTTGACAGATAAACTTGAGCATCATCAGCATACAAATGAATTGAAACACTCTTACAATAGTAAATTATGTCATTTATAAAGATACTGAATAGTATTGGACTTTATTTCGAGTTTTTCAGTTCCATTCGATAACCGTCGTAGCGGGCGAAAGTTAGGTTTTTCATATTTTTCACCTCAACGAGTCCATCGACATCAACAAGAAGACAGTTCGACAGCTCCGTCATCATCATCCAGAGTCATCATCAGCATCGCAGCGCAATTCGAAAGGTACATGGTTTGTTTTTTTTTTTTTCGTTATGCTTTGATCGATTTCCCATTGCGCCATTTGGGCGGACGACCAATTGGCACATGACGCACGAACACTAGTCAAAAACAATATTATGCTTCAGTTTGGCGATATGTTAAATCGCATTCGGCAAATGTGTCGGCCCCACAGTGCAAATTGTGTCCAAAAGAAAAACATCCGATTAGGATCTGATGGTAACGAGTATTTTTGATAATGACTGTTGACAATCGACTTGCTTGCATCCGCAAACAGGGACTTTGTACTAATTGTTTCGCACGTTCCCATACAAATAAAGATTGCAAGAGCAATCATAATTGTTTTACGTGTCATAAAAAGCATAACACTTTGCTTCATAGCGAATCCACCGCGCCAAAAAATAGTTCGAGAAATGCTTATTCTAATGCATCTGTTAGTAGACAAAAATTTAACGAAAAAATCTTCCGTTGATGTCCTATTACGTGCCGATCAACTTCCAACAATTCTCCGTAGTGGTATTAAAAGAAATATTTGCGGGTCTCTGGTAGCGCAAGTGACGTTTTCGGGTGGATTTCGACGGGTCTAATAAACCCGCCCAGTCCTATGCTGTAGCCGCGAATTTCTGATGACGTGGTATCGTTGCTTTATAATAGGCAATTACGCGTTTTTGGGACGTGGAGGATCTGCCGCAGCAGAGACTCGAGCCCGACGAAGATCGTTATTGGGTGGAATTATTCAAACAGACCACTAAAAGAAATGAAGAGTGCCGCTATATAATTTCACTAGCGTTGAAAATCGATTTTACAACAAAAATTCAGATATCCGCGTCTCGTAAAATCGCTAAAGCACAATTCCTTCGCAATGAAGCGCGATTAAATAAAAATTCTCCTGCTAAAGGATATGACGGGGTGCTTCGGGAATATTAAGATCGCGGGCATATGTTTCAAGTTCCAGACAATC
>JAIPUU010000009.1:0-22734 GCA_020466095.1 Chlorops oryzae
CATTGAATACACTTTCTATTTGCCACACCACGCTGTTATAAAGGCGGAAAGTACCACCACGAAATTAACGTGCTGTTCAATGTATCAAGTCCATCCGATAATTCGGTGAGTCTCAATGACGTACTGTGTACCGGTCCAGTGTTGCAATCCGATTTGACTTTTATTATTCTTCAGTGGCGCCTTTTGCTTTATGTGTTCAATGCTGATACACAAATTTTTTTTGAGAGATTCAAGTTATGCCCATTCAAATTCCATTTCCAAGAATTCTATTTCATCAAGCGCCAGGAAAAGAAGTGATAAGCTTCGAATTGAAGACCGTCACCCTTCTGCAGGTAGCGTAATATATGAGGGAAACCCTTCCTCTGGCAAGTAGGATATTGAAGGTATCCATGTATGTTGATGATGTATTAGCAGGCGGGCATTCTATAGACGCAACTACGGCAGCTCGCGACGAGCTGATTTCCGCTTTGAATTCTGCTGGCTTTTTTGAAAGAATATCTTTCTTATGTAGTGATAATATAAATACTAACTATGTCCAAGTGTAAGTCCAGTGTAACTGTTAAATACTTTACGTCACGAATAAACTGTCAAATAGTCCTAAATGGGAATTACTTTTATAACATATAATTGTAATAAGGTTGTCTTTGACATTTCGATTTTTCCGCTCTCTAAAATTTTTGCTTCGACTAAGAAGGACGAAGCACGGAAAAAGAAGGACTCTAAATGCTAAGATTTCGCCATTCTACAATCGTCAGAAGTAGGACGACTACGCCTAAAATGAGCGAACAGAAAATTATCAAAATTTTTTACGCCGCAGGCACAACTTTTCTCCCAGAAGCCACGACATATGATATCCGCGCAGTGTACGACAGATTTTTAGCATCGCAGCCGAAAGTAATTCACCTTAATGTATAAAGGCCCTTACTAACAAATTTAGAATTTTACAGGAGAGAAAAAATTTAATTAAAACCCAAAAAATATGGAAAGGAATTTTTTTTGATGCAGTTTAAGTTTAAAACCATAGAAAATTGTAGTACTCAAACAAAATTGTATTTTTTTTTTTTTAAAGTTATGTCATAAAGGGCTTTTTGAGTGTGAATTTGTTAAAAGTAATTGTAAGTTCGGGCTTTTTGGATCAAGTGACAGGTTGCACGCTAATGACAGAATAATCATGATATCTATAAAAAAAAGTTTTCAAAATATGAAGAGGCAATTCCATGAACACGGTTCCCCGAGAGGGATCGTTTCTCGTGAAATTTCCCGAAAAATATATTAAACGAAAAGTGCATGCCATTATGTTGCATAGGGTAAAGTATCATAAAAATGAGCGCAGTTAGGAGGCATACATATTTGAAAATGTTGTAAATGATCCAATGTTTATTTGTGATCAGAATTTTTGTCCTTTAAGACAAGCAGGAGCGATGTCTTCCATAAAATGCTTCCATTTTTGAGGAAATAGCTCATACTCGCTATATATAATATGTTGGTTTTGTAATACATGAATTAACAGCGTATTAACAGCGAAAATTTACCAAAATGCACGTAAATCTTCGAATCAAACGTAGATTGATGTACTTTTATACGAAGAATTTGAGTGTTTTTGTTATTTCAATTTGTTTTTTCTTTGGTAAGGCTGGGTCGATTTTTTGTGTGTTAAAAACACATTTAAATTTTAGAAATATATAACATTCACCGTTGTTATTGAAATTTCCATACGATTTTCAGGGGGTTCATAGGTGCTCTATTTATTGACTTTGACTGGACGTGAAGCAAAAAGTAGGCGTGGCAGCATATCAATGGTCAGTTTTTTTAAATTTTGGGGCACATCAGTAAGCTCTGTTACAAAGTTTAACTCAGTGGGTCCAAAATTGTGAAATTTAGCTACCACAATAGAAGTGAGTTAAGGTTTTTTATTTAAACAAGTGCTTGAAGTCAGTATGGGTTTATTTTTTAAATGATTAATTAATTAAAAATTTTTTTATCATGGTGTCTTTGGGGGCGCTATATCGAAATATGCAAAAAGGTGAATTTTGAAAAAATGTTAGTTGCGGCCTTTCTACATTAAGGTAACGAATTACTAAAGCCGAGAAGTTGGTGCTGATTTCTAAACAAGAAAGTACCAATAAAACCACAAAATATTCGCTCGCAGCCGCTAACTCTGGAGCTGGTATCCTTCAAGGTGTGAAAAAAACTCTGTTTTATCCTCCGATTCTGTTGCTGCTGCTTCTGAAACTGCGAGTGTGCCCGATGGTCTTGCTGTGGATGTACTTCCTGCTGCTTTTGATGTTAATCCGCCTGCTGCTAAGAGTGCACGCGGTTCTGGTACACGACCGAATAAATTGCACCTAGAAGCTATTCGTTGCTATCTCATACCGGGAAGTATTAAGGACGTCCAAAGATGCTTAGGATTGGTTTGCTATTTTCAACGCTTTGTACCTAATTTTTCAAGAATAATTAAGCCTTTAAGAAATTTATTGACAAGAGGAGTAAAATTTTTAGGGAATGATGAATGTGGAGACGGATTTGAATTTTTAAGAAAAGAACTGTCGCAACCACCAATATCGACCCAACAAAAAAAAAGAAATTGAGTAACACTGAGATGCAAGTTCTTTCGACTTCGGAGCAGCACTGATGCAGAAACAAGAAGATAATAAATTCCACCCGTCTCGTTCTGTTCTAGAGCAGAGTAGGAATGACTACAGCAGTAACAACAGAACACCTGGACTTAATAATTCAAATTACGCAGACAGAAAAGGTTGGAATCCCAAGCAGTTAAAAGGTATGAGCTGGAGAATTGAATAGTGTTCCGTGTTGACCGAAATAATAGAAAACAACTTAGTGTGCCAAAAGATTTTGAAGAAAACATAATGCGACAAAGACATGAAGCCTGCGGTCACTTGGATGGTAAAAATGAGCTACTCAGATATCTAAACATTATTGGTTTCCACACATGCACATGCAGCAAAAACTAAACAGATTTATAAAAAACTGCCTAACATGCATCTATTATTGATTGCCTAGAACTTCAGAAGGAAACCTGCATTATCTGCACTTTTAACAACATTTGTCAAGTTATATGCCATGAAAAGCCCTGGTAGTCGAGAAGCTTGCGACGCATTATCGAAATATTTAAGCTATTACAGAAGACTCCACAGACTAATCAGTGACCGAGGGACATGCTTTACATCAAACGAATTTAAAAGTTTTTTGGATAGTCATAATGTAGGTTATGTAAAAGTTTCCGTGGCGTCGCCACAATCAAATGGGCAAATAGAACGTGTAAATCGGGACTTAAAAGCAATACTTAGACTGGCGGAAACAACTTCAAAACGTCGAATATGCAACAAACAATAAAAAACACGCTTCAACCAAGGTTTCACTCAGAAAACTATTATTTGGATTGCAGAAGAGATGGAAAACCATGAACTAACACAATACTTAGACGAGGCTTATGGAAATAAAGAAATAATAAACTAAGAGGCAGCTAGAAGAAATGCGTCAGACGCGTTACAAAAGGCACACATACACAACTTAAATAATTACTTAAAACGACATGCCCCCGCAAGAGTTTTCGATGTTTAAATAATTTTTAAATGGTCCGATCGGGTCCATTCTCGAACTTGTTCTTACTTATGTCCCCGTGAGAACGCATACCGATCATTTCTATATATATTTTATATGGTCTATCTCGACTGGGTCTGGGTGTTACACACAACTACACAAACGCAATATACCCTCGACACAGAGTGTGTCGGGTATAATTAAATCCTACATGACGTGGTCCATATGTAATCAAGGAGAAACTTGATAACGATAGGTTTGTAATGGAAGACATCAAAAATTTCTAAGTGACCTAAATACCGTATCACGGAATACTTGATTCAAGTAGATTACGGCAATGGATGGAATTTCGAGATGTGTTGGATGAGAGTAAATTGGCAGATGACGGCAACACTAACCAATAGAGGTCGATTGTGTAGTCAGGATGGACGATATTGTAGTGATATAACAAACATCAACTATGTCCAAGTGTAAATCCAGTGTAACTGTCAATTATTTTAAGTCACTAAGTAACTGTCAAATAGCCCTAAATGGGCATCACTTTTATAACATATAATTGCTATAAGGATAGGAAACACTGGTTGTCTTTGTCATTTCGGTGTTTCCGTTCTCCAAAACTTTTAATTGGACTATCAAGGTCAAAGCACGGAAAAATAAAGACTTTAAATCCAACTTGGCCTTTCTACACTTTGTATAAACATAATGTTGCTGTAAATATATACCGGAAGAAACAAACACGTTCGTGTCGCGGATGTTCAAACATAACGCGGTGTTATTACGCGCCCGATTGTCAAGTTAGTCAGCCTTTCGTCAGAGTAAGTCATATTGTCCAATGCGTGTCGTCCCCCTTTCTCTCCTGTTCGTCGTCTGACGCCCTCATTTTATCGTAATTTCATAGACACACAATACACTAACACTAGTTTACAAAAAACAGAGCGGAGACGAAATGATGGTTTTAAGACTAAATTGAGGTCGCTAATCACGAAAATAGCATCCGTTTTTTTCCAAGGAATAGTTTTTGAGATATGCGCAAAAAACTTTCCCCTTTGCAACGATATATTATTTGTGACAATCGGTTAGTTTTTGAGCTATAGGCATTTGAACTTGCAAAAAGTTGCCTTTTTTTGGGGTTTTTTTATAATTTTCATAATTTCATTTTAACTTTTTAGTAAAAAAAATTTCTTTTAAATTTTTTTTGGTAACTAAAAATAACTTTGGACAAAAAACCGGATGCCATTTTCGTGATCAGCGACCTCAATTTAGTCTAAAAACCATCATTTCGTCTCTGCTCTCGCGAAAGTTTTAAATTCTGTAAATTAGTGTAATGCCTAGGGTGGCGCTATCAACTCCGCAACGTAACGAATATGCCTGCCGGGTATGCAATAGAACGCATCCGTTGGGTTTCTGCAATATCTTCCTTGCGATGAATACCGAAAACGCATGAGGGCAGTGCTTCTGCATCGGTATTGTCCAAACTGATTAGCGCATCGCCATTCCACTGGCATTTGCAGAAGCACTCCTCGATTTCATTACTGTGAGAAGCACCACACTCTTCGTTACATGCACGAGCGCTTGGGTCGATCATCCCACACACCGCCAAACGGCTAACCTCCTTCCTACCACGCAAAAAAGCATCCAACAAACCGATAATTTTCATTTCGCGCGATCATTAATCGATGCATGCAGTCCGATCAATCGCATCGATGCGAATTTAGTCCGCCACCTACGGATTTCCATTACTCCTCTCGGCTCATAGAAAATCTGTGCTGTGGCCATACGAGCATGCCATGATCTTACTGTCAAGATGGAAGTCATCATGAGCGTGCACGATGAAACTGCGATGCGATCTCCGTCAGACGAGGTGAGCTCTGTAATAGCATCATGCTATCACAATCAAACACTAGCGGATCCATTTTTTTCCCAAGCGAGTCCCATCACAATCTTCCTGGGTAGCGACGGGCTCAAGAGAATGAACCCTGTGCGCAAAATACCGTATTCGATTGGATAATATCCGGCACCTATTCTCGCCAAAACTAGCTATTCCACTAGCTTAAGAACTAGCTAATTCACTAGCTTTAAAAAAATATATCCAGCTTGCTTTGAAATGCACTTGAATGCCTTTTAAACATATGCAAACGACAACTAATTTATTCCTCTTGCTTTGCAGAGTTCTTAAATTATTTGATCGTCTTTGCATACTTCCCTTTCCTTATTTCAATGGGCATCACGTCGGACATTCATTGCCACTTTTTTCCAGGACCTAGTCGAAACGCGTTGCAGTAAGAGGGGTATATTAGTTTTGTGCGAATCTTGTAACAGCTAGAACTAAGCTCCGTAGATATAGACCTATATATATATATTAGGTGTAGTAAAAAGAAATCCATTATTTTTGCATTAAATTGAGGGCTTTATTTAAAGATAGTTAGAATGACCCGATTTAGGTCAAATATGCGCCGTTTTATTCGATAACTTGTTCCATTTTAAAGGTAATTTCATTATGCCTCTCTCATAGAAGCCCTCGTTCCTATTAGCAAAAATTGAGACAGTCGAATTTCAGAAGCCTCTCTTGAAGCGAATGTTTCAACCAGCAAAATTGTTCGCCATGGACAGGAACAGATGGTAAATCACTTGGTGCCAGGTCCGGACTATTAAGGTGGATGCAGAAGAACCTCCCAACCAAACTCCCGGAGCTTCCTGGCGAGTCACTATCGATGTGTGTGGCCTGGCGTTGTCCTGATGGAACACAATTCCTCTCCTATTGGCCAAAGTGGCCGCTTATGGGCGATTGCTTCCTTCAGACGGTCCAATTGTTGACAGTAGAGTTCCGAGTTAAGAGTTTTGCCGTATGGGAGCAGCTCATAGTAGATAATTCCCCGCCAATCCCACCAAAACACAGCAAAACCTTCCTGGCCGTCAATCCTGGCTTGGCCACCGTTTCCGCCGGTTCACCGTGTTTCGACCACGACCGTTTTCGCTTGACGTTGTCGTAAGTGACCCACTTTTCATCAACCAGTCACCAACCGCTTCAGAAAATGGGTCGATTTTGTTGCGGTTCAGCAGCGATTGCAGATGGAAATTCGGTCTATGAGGTTTTTTTGCGTTAAACTCGTGTGGCACCCATAATCGAGCTTCTTTGTGTATCCAGCCTTATTCAAATGGTTCCAAACGGTTTTTTGTGCAATCTTTAGCTCTTTTGCAATCGAAACAGTGCTAACATGACGGTCGGACTCGATAATTTCCATGATTTTATCGACATTTTCGACAATTGGCCTTCCAGTGCGTGGTGCATCCTTGACATCGAAGTTACCGGAACGGAATCGACGAAACCAAAATTGCGCATGATTGGCTGTTACAGTATCAGGTCCATAAACACTATTCACATTTTCAGCCGCCTGGCTTGCGTTTTCTCCCTTATCGAAGAAAAACTGTAAAATGTAGCGAATTTTCTCTTTGCTCATGTCCATCTTTGACAAGCTCTCAAACAAAACTGAATCAATCAATCAAAAAAGTGTCAAAAAAGGTTTTTTAGTAGGAAATGTCATCTTTCTAATGCCTTCTAGCGGAACACGATCGGACTTATACAACGCGAGATGCAGATAAATAACGCCATCTATTGGAAAAATAATGGATTTCTTTTTACTACACCTAATATATTCGTGATCAGGATCAAAAACTGAATCGATTAAGACATGTCCGTCTGTCCATCTGTCTGTAATCGGATCTCCTGCGAAACGGCTGTGCCAACCAAGTCAAAATTTGGCACACAGTATATCGGGATTCGAGTATGATCCTAAGTAAAAATGGTAGCACAGCAATGACAAAATAAATGGAACCCGCAACAACAAGTGAGCGGTTGCTAGAGGTATTGAGCAACAGCAGTCTACAACAACAACGAGTAAGCTGACCTGATGGGAAAGATAATGGAAATGCAACAACAACAACAAAGATGGCCCAGAAGAATGTCGCAACAAACGATATTGCTAGAACAGCAATATCGCTCTATTTAAATCCAGCATCGTTCGCTGAAAGGGGACTACGATCAGAACCGTGAACCGAAGTATTCAGTAGATCTCAACTTTAACGCAGCTACTCACGCGCCAGGACGTAGAAGTGTGAATCTCTGCGTTAACTAGGGAATAGCTCAGTTAAGATAGTTAGCAAAAGGATTTAATGTAATGCTTTAAAAGAAATAAATAAAAGCTATATTCAACATTAAACGGTTTCGAGTAATTCTTTGCGTTAATCTACTTGGACGTGCTCCCTAGACGACACAACATTTATGGCGCAGCCGGTATTCGAATAAAGTTAAGTCGGGAACGAACTACGATCCGTGCGGTTTTCAAAGAACGACAGTCCTGATAATGGGTTAAAATTGATGAATATTCCACCCATTTTCGAACCAGTTACTATAAACTGTTGGAGAGCGGTGATACCAAATCCAACGGGGTCTGGGAGAGTTGATAACTCCAAAGGACACCTTAGTAAAAACGGCACGAAGTCGGCGGAAGAACAGCGATGATTTTTATATTAACCTTATTTATATCGTATGGTATTAAACTGTTGGAGAGCGGTGATACCAAATCCAACAGGGTCCGGGAGAGTTGATAACATGACTCCAAAAGACACCTTACCAATACGACTTTTTAAGGGTTGTATAAGAAATCCAAGGTTAGTCCTAAATTTTATAATAAAATAGAGTAAAAAGACAGAGCTGAAGACCGAAGAAATAATCGGAAGGCGGAAAGCAGAGAATCGACAGAGCATCAGACACGCATAAACATACGGTGAGTTAAAAAAAAAAGAATTTGATTCAAATATTTATTTTTTTTTGCCCAGAGTCCTTACTGTTAACAATGAATTGCAATACTTTAATTAGATACAACTGGTTATTCACGTCTGAGGATTACAATAATAGTTGCTCAGTTTTTTACATGTATTTTAGAAAAATGAGTTTTGCAATCACAGCCAAAATGTAGTTCGAAGCGAAAAACCACTTAAATCAATATCAATGCTAATTTGAATAATTTCAATTCAAACTACTAAAATAGAAATACAATAATGCCATTCTTTAAAAATTTAAACAGGGGCAAGGTCTTCTTTGAAGATTTAGATACGCCCGCGATATATAATAGAGTAAAAAATATTGAAAGTAAAAAGGAAGATCTGTTGAAAATTAAGAAAGATTTTCGAAATATTAGACTCGAAGATGAAACTAACTTGGAGTTAGTAAGAAAAGTAAAAAATATTGAGAGTAAAAAAGAAAATATTTTGAAATATAGAAAGACCAGGAACTCGCACAAAGAGAGAAAGGAAGTTTACGAACATGGGCTTCCATCAAAATCAGATAAAAGCGTATACAGTATAAATAACATGTTTTCAATCCGAAAGAATAGAATCAGCATGTTTGAATTGATACTGGATTTGGCAGTAGACTTTCAAGATGATGAATACTTTGCTAAATAACGTAGACCGTTAGATTTTATCGTTTTCAGCAAATCGTAGTGTAGAAAAAATTAGTTATCTGGATTTTGGTAGTAGATTTAATTATAATGATCTTGAGACAACTCTAAAAACGAAGCCGAATAGATTTAATCGTTTTCACAACGCAGTAAGTCCGTTAGTTGAAAAACAAAGTATGAGACAAAATTTAGTTGAGCGAGAATTTCATTTAGGAAAATTTTCTCACAACGATAAGCACTTTGAAGGACTGGGCATACTTCTTCAAGGAAACTGATAGCAAGACAAATCAGATTGACCCTGTTGGATACAATTGAACAGAAAAGTACGTTCACATATCACAAAACAAAAGTGAAACAAACTAGTCATGTAGCATCACTCTCACGTCCGATAGCAATTTTTAGCGAAAGTATTTGTCTGCACAGACAGATAAGCAATCTGAAGGACTAAGGCAATACTTTTCAGAGGACAACTTGATGTAGCAAGACCTTTCCAAGGGAAAAATTTTGACGCAAGTTGGAAAATTGAACAGAAAAAAGAACTTCACATATAACAAGACATCGAACATGAAATTATACTAATCAACTCGAAGCAAACTCGTAAACGAAATCCGATATTGCCAGAAGAATTTTAGAGAAAGTATGTTGTAATGCAGAGAACAATGCAAAAAAAGATCTGAATGCTAAGGATCGAATTATCCCGCAACAGAGACAATCGATGTACAACATATCTCGTTTAGTCCATCAGGAGCAGAAATATATTTGTTGCAAGATATGGCAAAGTCAGCCAAGAATACAAAGAACTTGTTAAGGAACACATCAAAAATTGAAAATTGCAATAGTTTTACCAACTAGGATTGATGGGAACCAGGTCCAATTGTTAGGACGAGGGCATTAGGATTCGCACCGAAAACGCTGTAACAATTCCTCCCTCTAAGAAGAGAATGTTAATCCAGAACGCTAACGGCTACTCGAGTGTAAAATGGCCATAAAGAGAAACAGTGAGCATCGAAAATAGAGTCCCGCATACAAGACTATCGATTACAAACGTATAGTGGTCTGAACAAAAAGTATTATGTTGAAACACGGAGCATGTATAGATATATTTGTTTGCAACAAATTATGGCAACGGACGCCAAGAATACAAAATTTTAAGGAACATATCAAAAATTGAAAATTGCAATAGTTTTACCAATAGGATTGATGGGAACCAGGTCCAATTGTTAGGACGAGGGCATAGGATTCGTTCAGAAAACGCTGTAACAATTCCTCCCTCTCAGAAGAGAATAATCCCGAACGCTAACGGGCTACTCGAGTGTAAAATGGCAATAAATAGAAACAGGAGCATCGAAAATAGAGTCCATAAAGATGAACAACCGTATAGTGGTCTGAACAAAAAGTATTATAGGAAACACGACATGTATAGATATTTTCTGAGCAACAAATTTTTTGAATGGAATGACATCCAGCACAATATAAGAACTTTCATTAGCAGATGCAAAATTGTTACTTTGCTTCTAGACAAAGTTTTCGCGCACAATTTCTGTGTGTACCTTAAAATATTTCACAGAATAAATGATAGACCAAAAAACAATGGCTATTTTCAACTAAAGATACAAATAATTTTGATTTTCAAGACGTCAAACAAGATTTTCTAAAGCAACAACGTATAAACAGTGAGTTAACTATTTGCAAATTAGTTTTATTTGCGTATTAATATTAATATTCGCACGAACCAGGGACCGTGGATAACAATACAAAACAAGCAAAAATTATACAAGAATCCTTCATAAACTTGCTTAAAATTAAATACTTGTATAACAAAAAAGCCCACTTCACAACGTTGGGTTAATCTCAGAACATCCCAAAAATTATGCAACAATGATTAATTATAAAAATAACGTACAAAATAAATTTAAAAAAAGAAAAAGAGAGATATATATATGTATATGCAAAATGTTCAACTGATAAATTCAAAACTGGAATAAGTCTCATAATACAATAACACCCAAAATGTATGCAATAATGATTAAGTTTGATAGAAAAAAAATGTGAAATTCTTAAAAAGCATGCAAAATGTTTTACTCATGAAAAAATGTTAAGGTTGTATTTGAGAATTTCAAGGTTTGAAATTTTAAGATTTTACAACTTCAAAATAAAAACAAGTAAAGGTGTTATAGTCAGGCGAGCCTGACAATTAAGATACCCGACACAGACACAGAGTTTTAAATAATTTTTGAACCACGCCCAAAAAACAGGACCACTAAGTAAGAATATTCAAGAGGTTTTGAAGGCCATTAGGGACCCCATATACCGACTTTTGTTAAATTTCTTTATACAAACCACCCCTTTTCCACGCCCAATTTTCGGTTTTTTTGGCAATTCTAATCGTAGGCTTAAATATTAGGTGGTAGTAAAAGAAATCCATTATTTTACCAATAGATGGCGTTATTTATCTGCATCTCGCGTTGTATAAGTCCGATCGTGTTCCGCTAGGGGGCATTAGAAAGATGACAGTTCCTCCTAAAAAAGCTTTTTTTGACACTTTTTTGATTGATTGATTCAGTTTGTTGAGAGCTTGTCAAAGATGGACATCAGCAAAGAGAAAATTCGCTACATTTTACAGTTTTTCTTCGATAAGGGAGAAAACGCAAGCCAGGCGGCTGAAAATGTGAATAGCGTTTATGGACCTGATACTGTAACAGCAATCATGCGCATTTTTGGTTTCGTCGATTCCGTTCCGGTAACTTCGATGTCAAGGATGCACCACGCACTGGAAGGCCAATTGTCGAAAAGGTCGATAAAATAATGGAAATTATCGAGTCCGACCGTCATGTTAGCATGTTTCGATTGCAAAAGAGCTAAAGATTGCACAAAAAAAACCGTTTGGAACCATTTGAATAAGGCTGGATACACAAAGAAGCTCGATGTATGGGTGCCACACGAGTTTAACGCAAAAAAAACCTCATAGACCGAAATTCCATCTGCGAATCGCTGCTAAACCGCAACAAAATCGACCCATTTCTGAAGCGGTTGGTGATGGTGATGAAAAGTGGGTCACTTACGACAACGTCAAGCGAAAACGGTCGTGGTCGAAACACGGTGAACCGGCGGAAACGGAGGCCAAGCCAGGATTGACGGCCAGGAAGGTTTTGCTGTGTTGTTTGGTGGGATTGGCAGGGAATTATTACTATGAGCTGCTCCCATACGGCAAAACTCTTAACTCGGAACTAACTGTCAACAATTGGACAGTCTGAAGGAAGCAATCGCCCATCTTTGGCCAATAGGAGAGGAATTGTGTTCCATCAGGACAACGCCAGGCCACACACATCGATAGTGACTCGCCAGAAGCTCCGGGAGTTTGGTTGGGAGGTTCTTCTGCTCCACCTTATATTCCGGACCTGGCACCAAGTGATTACCATCTGTTCCTGTCCATGGCGAACAATTTTGCTGGTGAAACATTCGCTTCAAGAGAGGCTTTGAAATTCGACTGTCTCAATTTTTTGCTAATAGAAACGAGGGCTTCTATGAGAGAGGCATAATGAAATTACCTTTAAAATGGCAACAAGTTATCGAACAAAACGGCGCATATTTGACCTAAATCGGGTCATTCTAACTATCTTAAATGAAGCCCTCAATTTAAGCAAAAATAAATGGATTTCTTTTTACTGCACCTAATATACGGTCAAATTCTAAGTTTCATTGAAATATTTCGAAAGTCAGATTTTGAGGCAGTTTTGGGATTTTTGTAACAGACCCTAGTACTGGAGGTACCCTTAATAATGGACCGATCAAAAAAAATTTTTGGAAGGATATTTATGGCTACAAAGGAAGCATAAGTGCCAAATTTCAAGTCCCATTTGAATTTCGGGTGTGGGGGACATTTTTTCGAAAAACGCCCTTCTGCTACGCCCACTTTAAAAATTTTTATAAATCGTATTACTTGCCTTGAAACATGTTCAAATATCCAATTTTATCAAAATATGTTGAAAAACTTAGATTTTAGAGCAGTTTTTGTGATTTTCGTAACAGACCCTAGTACTGGAGGTACCCCTAAAAATGGTCCGATCGGGTCCATTCTTGAACTTGTTCTTACGCATGTCGCCGTGAGCACGTATTCCAAATTTTGTCAAGATAGCCCAACTCCTTCGATAAGATAACTTTATACAGCCAGACAGACAGACATACAGGCAGACAGACAAACAGACGGACATGTCTAAATCGAATCTCCTGGTGACGCTGATCATTTCCCTATACATTTTGTATGGTCTATCTCGACTGGTTCTGGGTGTTACAAAACAACCACACAAACAATATATACCCTCGACACAGAGTGTGTCAGGTATAAAATTCACATTTTAGGGATGCAAATGCTATATGCGGTTATAGTGTAAAAAGCCCCTTTCATTTTATTGATTGCGCTTAAATGAAAGACTTATAATAGCAAATCTAAGAATCGTCATCGTTTTTTATAAAGCCACACCCAAATGGCTTTTCAATAAGTTTTCCCAAATTCTATACTAAAGAGCATACATAGAAACTAATTCAAAATTTGGTTTTTCCCGTCAAATTAAAGGAGTGCGTCCACATAAAGAAGACGTGAGCTGCCATTTTCCAAGTCCACAAATACTCATTTTCGCAGGAGAAATACTAAAAAGTTTTAAATTAACATAATTACGCTATTCACGGGATGTTCTAAAACTGTTTTTACTTTTTTGTTTTTGTTTTATATGCAAAACATAATTACCGCATTTCCTGCCATTTACAAGTGGTTATATTATTTTTCTAAGCAGCCGTATAAAAAAAAAAGAAACTTTGCCTTTAATTTCAACCAATTGAATCGAATTATTAAAAAACCAAGGGAGATTTTAGAGACGTTCAAAAAATAATATTGCCATTTCAGCTTGTTGATGATATTTTTACCGGTTTTCCAAAGCCTTTTGATTAAGGAAGGCTTTTCACGATAGGGGGTTAAAAAAAATTTTTTTTGGCATGTAGTAATGTTGCGCGATTTGCATATTAGTATACGTTTGTGAATAGCCTTAATTATTTATTTTCAGATGAATCGCGATAAAATCTCCCTTGGTTTTTAATATTATAACAACCAAGTTATTTCAAAAAAAAATTTTGAACAATATAAACAAAAAACTGGGCAGTTGCTCCTTATTTTCGAAAACATAAGTAAAAAAATTATTTATATGCAAAACACATTTTTTTAAATAAACTTACTTTGCTTTTGCATGTGTTAATATGTGAGACTTCAGATTTGTAGATTGAGCAAATTTTTTACTACAACTATCAAATGGACATACGTATGGGCGGTCTCCGGTGTGAATTCTCACGTGAGTTCTAAAATAAAAGAACGAAAAATTATTTTATTAGCTTCTGTATATAGAAATATTTATAAAGGTATATATTGGTGTAGTAAAAAGAAATCCATTATTTTTCCAATAGATGGCGTTATTTTATCTGCATCTCGCGTTGTATAAGTCCGATCGTGTTCCGCTAGGGGGCATTAGAAAGATGGCAGTTCCTACTAAAAAAGCTTTTTTGACACTTTTTTGATTGATTGATTCAGTTTTGTTTGAGAGCTTGTCAAAGATGGACATCAGCAAAGAGAAAATTCGCTACATTTTACAGTTTTTCTTCGATAAGGGAGAAAACGCAAGCCAGGCGGCTGAAAATGTGAATAGCGTTTATGGACCTGATACTGTAACAGCCAATCATGCGCAATTTTGGTTTCGTCGATTCCGTTCCGGTAACTTCGATGTCAAGGATGCACCACGCACTGGAAGGCCAATTGACGAAAATGTCGATAAAATCATGGAAATTATCGAGTCCGACCGTCATGTTAGCACTGTTTCGATTGCAAAAGAGCTAAAGATTGCACAAAAAACCGTTTGGAACCATTTGAATAAGCCTGGATACACAAAGAAGCTCGATGTATGGGTGCCACACGAGTTAACGCAAAAAAACCTCACAGACCGAATTTCCATCTGCGAATCGCTGCTGAACCGCAACAAAATCGACCCATTTCTGAAGCGGTTGGTGACTGGTGATGAAAAGTGGGTCACTTACGACAACGTCAAGCGAAAACGGTCGTGGTCGAAACACGGTGAGCCGGCGGAAACGGTGGCCAAGCCAGGATTGACGGCCAGGAAGGTTTTGCTGTGTGTTTGGTGGGATTTGCAGGGGAATTATCTACTATGAGCTGCTCCCATACGGCAAAACTCTTAACTCGGAACTCTACTGTCAACAATTGGACCGTCTGAAGGAAGCAATCGCCCATAAGCGGCCAGCTTTGGCCAATAGGAGAGGAATTGTGTTCCATCAGGACAACGCCAGGCCACACACATCGATAGTGACTCGCCAGAAGCTCCGGAGTTTGGTTGGGAGGTTCTTCTGCATCCACCTTATAGTCCGGACCTGGCACCAAGTGATTACCATCTGTTCCTGTCCATGGCGAACAATTTTGCTGGTGAAATATTCGCTTCAAGAGAGGCTTATGAAATTCGACTGTCTCAATTTTTTTGCTAATAGGAACGAGGGCTTTTATGAGAGAGGCATAATGAAATTACCTTTAAAATGGCAACAATTTATCGAACAAAACGGCGCATATTTGACCTAAATCGGGTCATTCTAACTATCTTAAATAAAGCCCTCAATTTAATGAAAAAATAATGGATTTCTTTTTACTACACCTAATATATATAGCTTGGCGTATAATATATTAATTAATGATAGCAATATTTAAACAGTGACCGCTTGAAAACTCTAACGAAATTTGATGGCTCTAAAACTCGAACAATATTTTATTCTTTTTTATGTAATAAAACTCAAAACAAAATGTTTTTTCCCGAAGACAGTGCATGGTTGCTCTTAGAGTCCGACCGAACCTTCGGTTTCGGTTCGGCCACCGAATCGTCCTACATTTTTGCTTTCGGTTCGGTTTTAGCTCGGAAAAGGCCGAAACCGAAACTTTCAAACATATTTTTAAAAAGAAAAATTTTCATTTTACTACCTTAATATGATTTTTTGTAACCAATGGCAACTCTATCTGCTGTCGAGTTCATTGACAGACAGCTGTTAACTTTGAGCGTGCAATAAAGCATTGGTAAGAAAAACTTTGAAATTAATTCATTAATTAATAAGAGCATTGTCTTTTTAGACCCGATGGCCAAAGAAATATCTCTAGGCAAACTCATTCCTTTCGTCGGTATAAAAAAGCATTTGGAGAAAGTGCATCCTCTGAATGGAAACTTTTTTCAACCTCTGATAATAAAGCTAAGCGCCAAAAGTTGGAGTCAGCGGCACAATCAAAACAAAATCAACTTCAGCAAACATTACCTCAACTATGTGAACGAAAGATCTTGTTACCAGACGATCATCCGGCTACCCTTCGGATTGAGAAAACGATTATGGAGCTTATAGTAAATATTTATAATGTATATATTTTAAATAATATATGAGCATACAATAAAATTAGTTTTTTTTTCTCAGAGTTGGAAAGTTTCGGTTTCGGTTTCGGTCTTGAAAAAAAAAACCGAATATTCGGTTTCAGTTCGGTTTCGGTTGAAAAATTTTGACTTCGGTCGGACTCTATTTGCTCTCTCTTGGAGCCAAATTCGCCTTGCCGATAACACAATAGCTGACATTGAGCAAAGCGTACAAAAGATAACTGACGCAAAATCCAAAGACTTAGCCAGATGTGACGTTGCAGCGAAAATAAATAACTACAAAAAAAGAAGAAGAACAAATGACTCACGAGAGATTTTCATCACGAAAGTGTATGATGACACGAGAAAACTTCTCAACAGAATGAAAGATTAAATCATTGCCACGAAAGCGGACAAGGGCAACAAAACCATCATAATGTACAGAAATGACTACATCACCAAAATGGAAAACTTGCTCAGCGACAAAAGAACTTATAAAACAATTCGGAATGATCCCTTCGCAACAACTGATGAAAGAAAAACAATAACTTAAGAAACAGACTTTACAAACAAAAACTACATTGACTTAAGACAAAAACAACAATTGACATGCTCCGCCGCTACAGCCCCCCGTTTATATGGACTTCCGAAAACACATAAAATGGACTTCCTCTGAGACCCACATCTTTTGACGTACCGTGCTACAACTAAGCCAAATATATTGGGACAATTTAAAAAAAATACCATATCAGAGGACCATAACATCAAAAATTCCTTCGCTTTAAGAAACAAAATCAAAAAATGGTGAAATTCTTGTCTCTTTTGATGTCATTTAACTTTTCACAAATATTCCGACACAGCTGGCTATTAGGACAATCATGCACCAGTGGAGCGAAATTGAGCAAAAAACCAAATTTCCCAAAAAGACTTTTCAAACACTTTTAGAATTTTCTTTAAAGGACAACAACTATTTCGTTTGCAATGAGACTTTCTACAATCAAAATATTTACATTTCTGGACACAAAACTTCACCGCAGAGGAAATGGAAATATCGATGAACTGTTACACCAAGCACGTTTGCATCTGGCAGAATAATAAACTTTCACTCAAGTCACCCTTTTGATCAGAAACTGAAACTGAACTAAAGTTGAAGAATCCAAATTTTACAAAAAAAAAAAAAACAGAACGACAAATCAATCATACATCCCAACCACAAATAGACTGTCCCAGAAAGAACTGTCCTTTTGTTTTTTTTTTTTTTATTGCAAAAAAACCAATGATGCTTTTTTTAAATTCTTTCAGTTTATTATTAAGTGAACATTACAAAATAAATAAAAAATTTTAATTACACTGAAAAAAATACACTTAAAAAAATTTTACACTTTTTATTAAGGTCCTCCATTAGGTTTTTTACCGACCTATCGTTCACCTTAGTGTATGCCCGACGCCAGATTTCGATGTTATTCGCAGTTTGTTTGGTCTTCTTAAGGTTCCTTTTCATTAAAGCCCAAATATTTTTCGATTGGACGAAGTTCGGGGCAATTCGGAGGATTTGCTTCTCTTGGTACCACAGTGACATTATTGGCTTGGTACCAATCCATCGTTCTCTGGGCGTAGTGAAATGTTGCTAGGTCAGGAAAATAGTAGTGAACCTTGGTGTTGACGTATAAAAGGCAGCAAACGCCGGTTCAGACACTCTCTGATGTAAATTTCGGGTGTTGATTGTGCGATCCGTCACAATTTCCTTACTTCGAAGGCCACATTTGCAAATGGCCTGCCACACCATGTATTTCTCTGGAAATTTTGGATGTTTTTCGATTCATCGTTTATGATCACGCAATCAAATTTGGGCAAGTATTCGCGATACAGATTTCGAGCCCTCCTCTTGGCTTCGGCGTCCTTTTTTTTCTGACCTATCAGGTATTTTTGTACTTTATAGCTCCTTAGGTTGTAAAATTTTTTAATCCGTTGAACACTTGACTTCGATGTTCCCGCTTTTGCAGCCATTTCACGAACCGAAGTGCCTGGATTCTGAGTAAACAGCCGCTTAACGTTCTGGCCACCGCTTGGTTGGCTGGACCACTTTTTCTCCCCTGATCCTGGTGTTTTTGATAAAGGGGTAAGCTGTCTGTATCGTTTTATGGTCCTACGACAGTTTTTTTCGCACACGCCAACTTCCTTAGCGATCTTTTTGTACGTGGTGTTTGGATTTTCCAGGTGTTTGTTTGTAAATAATTGCTTTCCGCCTTTCTTCTTGTTGAGACGACATATTTTCACTAGCTCTTTTATTTTACGATTGAGTATTTTTTTTTAATCTGAAATATTTATACTTTTTTAAGTAACAAATATGTTGCTATAGAGTTAACACTTTTTTATAAATAGACTAAAAACAAAAGGACAGTTATTTCTGGGACAGTCCTTATATACAAAATCTCACTGACCCAAGAATTCTAAAGCAATATTTAAAAAAGAGCAATTCAATTTTGCATATGAGCCTCACACAACACTGAGAAATGTCTTTACAAAATTCCAAAAAAAAAAAAACACAACTCACTGCATGAAGTCAAGCGCAAAGGGGAACAAAGGCAAAAATTGCGATCTGATTTACATACACTGAGGGAAAAACTGCAAACCTAAAATCAAATCCGAGCCATATTAATTCAATATGTTTCAATATGAAGAAAAATAATATGGAAACATAACAGGTTGGCTGATAAGTCCCCGGTCTAACAAAAAAAAACACATTTTTTTGTCAAAATTCGTTTTTATTATTCAACATAGTTCCCTTCAAGGCGATACAACGATTATAACGACCTTCCAATTTTTTGATACCATTTTGGTAGTACCCTTCGGTTTTGCGTCAAAATAGGCCTCAGTTTCGGCGATCACCTCTTCATTGCAGCAAATTTTTTCCCTGCGAGCATCCTTTTGAGGCGCCTTCCCCAATAACGACATTAATAGTCACTGTTGATGGTTTTTCCCTTCTCAAGATAATCGATAAAAAATTATTCCATGCCCATCCCAAAAAAACAGAGGGCCATTACTTTGCCAGCGGACTTTTGAGTCTTTCCACGCTTCGGAGACGGTTCACCGATCCTGTCCACTCAGCCGACTGTCGTTGGACTCAGGAGTGTAGTGATAGAGCCATGTTTCATCCATTGTCACATATCGACGCAAAAACTGGGTGTATTGCGAGTTAACAGCTGCAAACACCGCTCAGAATCATCAACACGTTTGTTGTTTTTGGTCAAATGTGAGCTCGCGCGGCACCCATTTTTGCACAGAGCTTTTTCATATCCAAATATTGATGAATGATATGACCAAACGTTCCTTTGATATCTTTAAGGCCTCTGCTATCTCGATCAACTTCATTTTACGGTCATTCAAAATCATTTTGTGAATTTTTTTGATGTTTTCGTCAGTAACCACCTCTTTCGGGCGTCCACTGCGTTCACCGTCCTCCGTGCTCATTTCACCACGCTTGAATTTTGCATACCAATCAATTATTGTTGATTTTTCTGGGGCAAAGTCCGGAAAGTCATTATCAAGCCAAGTTTTTGCTTCCACTGTATTTTTTTTCCCTTCAGAAAAACCGTATTTTATCAAAACACGAAATTCCTTTTTTTCCATTTTTTTCACAATAACAAAAGTTGCTTCACAAAAGACGCTCTATCTCACAAACTAATTGACTTACAGACGTCAAATTTTGACACGAATCATTTGAAGGTTGCCACTATAAAAATAATATGCATTTAATACAGCGACGCCATCTATGTGTCAGACCGGGGACTTATCAGCCAACCTGTTATTAAAATAACAATTTTCAACTTTGATTTGATGTAGTTTCCATATATTTCCTGGAGTATGTTAAAGTTACATTGATTTGAAGTTGAACCATATTGATTTGAGTTTGTTTTCATATTAATTCGTGAATTGCGTTGAAATTTACGTTGCTACCTATTGAATCAATAAGAAACGTTATTCAATTAATATGGAAACACTTCACACAGAAAAATATTACCCCATAAAATCGATAAGATCCCCTTATTAAGCAGTTGTTTTGCACTTACATTGATATAATAAACGTAGCCAGCTCAAATCAGATCTCGCGATGGCGAAGTTGAAGTGTGCTAGAATTGTAACCTGGAAGTCCGAGTTCGAACCCTGCCGCAGGCCAAAGAATTTGTGCAAAAATGGAGAGTAAAAACAGCCAAGTATATTTAGCGAAAAAATGTGGGTAAACAGAGAAACTAAATTGGACGCGAACAATAAAACAATTGCTTACGTCGGGTCTTCCAAAATGTCACGCACAAGCTCTTTCAAGAAATTCCTATACATCTTTTTCTTAAGTTTTTAAGCATAAAAATTTTGGTAAAATCTTTTATTTCTCAGTTTTTTAAATAATATAAATGTTAGATTATCTACTTTTCCCAAAAAAAAAAAACAAAAAATCGTCGCTCCTGGAGCAGAAATCGAAAACCCACCGACCTGTTTTTTTTTTTTTTTTAAATTC
The DNA here is from genome assembly GCA_020466095.1 of Chlorops oryzae. NCBI lineage: Eukaryota > Metazoa > Arthropoda > Insecta > Diptera > Chloropidae > Chlorops > Chlorops oryzae. Next base: position 20,967 of record JAIPUU010000009.1, read on the forward strand.
ATATCACAATTAAGTAGAAATCTAATATTAATTAAATACCGAAAAATATCATTTTAATAGGTTTCTATATTAAAATCGTCGATATTGCGCCACCCTAATTCAATAGTGTTCCATATTGAATCAAAATTTTTCTACGTTACTAGAATTTCGTTGACGTTTCACATTGAATCAATGTGGTTTTTATTGATTTTATGTTGTTTTTTTTTCTGGGTTAGGGACAACAAAGAGAGCACTCAGTACTAGACTCTCAGAGCACGAAACAGATGCAAAAAACAAAAAACGAAACACAGCCACTTGACAACGGAAGGGCACACAGCTGATTTCGAAACGCGCGAATATTAGAATATAAGAACGATGGAACACTAGACTAACGCTAGAAACCTTAAGGATACAACAACAAATAACGCGAGCGATAAACTTCAAAGAAAACAAAGACAAAATCAGCTATGCAAATACAATTCTTTAACTTAGAAGCATTCAATCTTGACTACTCCATACATTCGGACCGAAATAGGGGGAAAAAGTTTTTTTTTTAAGAAAAAAACATTATAGAAAATGTAAAAATTAATCTTTTATACAAAAATGTATGTTGAAAAAATTTATTTTTAAATGTAAATTTTAATTGCAAAATTTTAAATGTGTGAAAAAAATATCTTCTCAATAAAATAGACTCCCTGACGAAGACTACAAAGCTAGTCGAAACGCGTAGGAGGAAAAGGGAATTCGTAATCTTTTGAATTGCCTCAAACTTGCCGACCCAATAAACCCGCCCTATAACACAAAATACGTTCGTTGACATCTGACTATCCCACCGTTAATTTTGCAAATTTTTGTGAATTTTTCAACGTTGTCTACGTAGAGCAGTGCGAAACCATTCATGAAGTATCCCAGCAGGACAGGTGAACAATCAATGATTTCAGCATGTCATTAGGCCGCGACTCTTCCCGACTTTACACCAACTTTCTTATGAAAATTACCCACGAGGGGCATTGGCCGTCAAAAGGGAACATCTCACGAATTGGGCATTGAAAATGGGGTAGATACTTTAATTTGAAATGAAATTAAATAACATACTGTCTCGATAAGAATGCCATTGGCATTGCGATGAATGACCTCTCTCTCGATTTTCTATCAATATGCGAGTAAGGACTGAAAAACTCAAACAACTCGAACAGTGATGGTTTTATTCAGTTCCAGCTTTCGAGTTTTCACTGTATACCTACACTCAAATGCAAAACTGTAACATTCTGTTATATTTCTAAGTTCATAAGCTTTTATTTTTTTTAATGTACTTAATAACTTGTTGTTCGCTATTGTTGTTCTTGGATGGCTCCACTATTATTCTAGAAATACGACCCCCAAGCATAATCGAACCACCTCCGTTAAACCAAGAATGAAAGAATGTAAGATTACGACACGCGCAGATTTTACTTCTATCTGAGCACTTGTGACGTTTTTGTTGGTGCTGCCACAAAGTTGTGTAAATTTTTGAAAAATATTTCTTTGAAAATTTACCTCTAGCTGTTCAATGTGTTTTATTTTGTTTTTTTAAATTGGTGATTTTAAAAGAATGTCTTATTTTATGGACGATGCAAGTATTTAACCAGTTTTTTGTGAATGTTTCAAATTGGTAGTATGTTTTTCGAACGTCAGTGGCAACGCTGTAAATACATAAATTCTTTAATTTAAATTGTTCGTCTTGAAAATTTTCATCTGTCAAAAATTTTCAATAATTTCAACCAATGCTTTTAACGCTACGTCACAAGTG
>JAIPUU010000399.1:0-32500 GCA_020466095.1 Chlorops oryzae
CGTGCGGGTTAACGACTCGAGGACGGATCGCGTGAAAAAATTGTAAAAATTAAAAAAATACCAAAAGAAATATAGAAATATATATATATAAAATTTACAATTTGTACAAATACCAGCAAAAAGTTTATTTATATTTTTTTTTGGAAATTTAATAATAATACCGGAAAAAAGTTGAAAAATTATAAATATTAATCTATAAATTATATTAATAGATCACGATTTGTAATAAGGAGAGCGCTAAATAAAAATTAGCAACACGAAACACGAATATTAATAAATTCGGGACTTAAAAACGACTTGCTTCTTCTTCAGACCGATGGTCACCTCACGCACGTCGATCAAAAAATTCTATTTTTAGACTTCGCGCTCTGCTTGGCTTAAAAATCGTATGAAAAATTTTATTTCTAACGACGCGACCTGATTGGCTGATGAAATCAAAGCGATCTAACACAACCCGCGCTGAGGGCGATCAGGCTTTCCACTCAATTCTATTTTTAGATTTGACTTGAAGCTCGACAAGCGACGTCGATATGCTTTCTTCCAACCCGATGCGATCAATTACGGAACGGATTGTAAAAAAAAATACCGAATTTATGTCCGTGTTAATTGACGAAATTAAAGTGCTCCTTTTCCTTTTTTTTTTTTTTTTGATTTGATTTGCTCTTCTTTTCTTTTTCCTTTTTTTTTTTTTTCCAATTATTTGCCGTTGGCAACGAGATTTGAGTTGAGTTTCAATTTGAATTTGCCGTCGGGAAAATGTAAATTTGGTATTTTTGAACGTGTTCTTTCTAACGAGATTTAGAAAGTTGGTCAATAGTCGGTCACAAAAAAAAATTGACAATGTTTGTGCTTAAGGCGTTACAAACGATGGGGTTTTTTTTTTTTTTTTTTTGACGGGAGCCACGACCAAAGGCAAACTCAAAAGCAAAAAAAATAAAAAAGGAGAGCAAACCACTGACTTCACGCGCGCACTTGGAATATATATTAGATATCTGACTATATCTCTATATATATATCGAGAATCACTCACATTAATTCCTTTCGCCTTTCACGAGTGAGGCTGAGATGCGGTGACTTCTCCAAAGGCTACAGGGGGATTTTGTTCGGGTTTTTTTTTTTTTTTGTACGCGGCGCGAGGTCTATCCGGCTCGAAGGACCAAATGTTTTTCCCGTTTCGAGCAAAATAAGGAAAAACGCGAGAAGCTTCGAATTTAACTAAATATTCACTTTTTTATTGCACAGTATATAACATAAATATATCACAGTTAAATTACAAAGCTTCTTTATTAATATCGGAAGTAAAGAGAGGCGGGAGAGCGAGGAAACAGTTACTTCTGTTAGCGGGTGATCGAGAGTGTGTCGAGTGCACTCCAATGCACTCGGTCGTTGGCGCTTCGTGGAAGGGAGCCTGGAAGGCTTTCAGTCGATGCTTCCATTGTTTTAAGGCTAGGCTTTACGATCGCTGTTGGCGCGTAGCTTTCGACGGGTTTAGATTGTCGCATATGCAGCAGCTTAGTCGCGCGGCAATCGACGGGTAAGAGTCGCACATGGACAATCCTTGTCGCAAGGGAATCGACGGGTGTAGGTCGAGCCATCAGTGATCGTAAACACATGCCCTTTAAAGGAAACTATGCGATTCTTATGTATTTTGCTGGGCTGAACACGAATCTGAAATCCTTTTTGATATATTAGGTGTAGTAAAAAGAAATCCATTATTTTTGCATTAAATTGAGGGCTTTATTTAAGATAGTTAGAATGACCCGATTTAGGTCAAATATGCGCCGTTTTGTTCGATAACTTGTTGCCATTTTAAAGGAAATTTCATTATGCCTCTCTCATAGAAGCCCTCGTTCCTATTAGCAAAAAATTGAGACAGTCGAATTTCAGAAGCCTCTCTTGAAGCGAATGTTTCACCAACAAAATTGTTCGCCATGGACAGACACAGATGGTAATCACTTGGTGCCAGGTCTGGACTATAAGGTGGATGCAGAAGAACCTCCCAACCAAACTCCCGGAGCTTCTGGCGAGTCACTATCGATGTGTGTGGCCTGGCGTTGTCCTGATGGAACACAATTCCTCTCCTATTGGCCAAAGCTGGCCGCTTATGGGCGATTGCTTCCTTCAGACGGTCCAATTGTTGACAGTAGAGTTCCGAGTTAAGAGTTTTGCCGTATGGGAGCAGCTCATAGTAGATAATTCCCTGCCAATCCCACCAAACACACAGCAAAACCTTCCTGGCCGTCAATCCTGGCTTGGCCACCGTTTCCGCCGGTTCACCGTGTTTTGACCACGACCGTTTTCGCTTGACGTTGTCGTAAGTGACCCACTTTTCATCACCAGTCACCAACCGCTTCAGAAATGGGTCGATTTTGTTGCGGTTCAGCAGCGATTCGCAGATGGAAATTCGGTCTATGAGGTTTTTTTGCGTTAACTCGTGTGGCACCCATACATCGAGCTTCTTTGTGTATCCAGCCTTATTCAAATGGTTTCCAAACGGTTTTTTGTGCAATCTTTAGCTCTTTTGCAATCGAAACAGTGCTAACATGACGGTCGGACTCGATAATTTCCATGATTTTATCGACATTTTCGACAATTGGCCTTCCAGTGCGTGGTGCATCCTTGACATCGAAGTTACCGGAACGGAATCGACGAAACCAAAATTGCGCATGATTGGCTGTTACAGTATCAGGTCCATAAACGCTATTCACATTTTCAGCCGCCTGGCTTGCGTTTTCTCCCTTATCGAAGAAAAACTGATGTCCATCTTTGACAAGCTCTCAAACAAAACTGAATCAATCAATCAAAAAAGTGTCAAAAAAGCTTTTTTTAGTAGGAACTGTCATCTTTCCAATGCCCCCTAGCGGAACACGATCGGACTTATACAACGCGAGATGCAGATAAATAACGCCATCTATTGGAAAAATAATGGATTTCTTTTTACTACACCTAATATAACGGCACAATTTTATTTTAACAGCGAACATAACCTCAAAATTCATGATATAAAAAATATGATATTCAGTTGGTGTAAATTTTTTGAACTTCAACTTTTTTTTGCTAGAATTCACTTCTCGAAGTGTCTCGAGTGTTTTCCTAGTTAAACGACATTTTTCCGAGCGATTTGGGTCGAGAAACATAACCTCAAAAATACCACATATAGAAAATACAGCATCCCTTTGCTAAAAGTGATTTCTACTTTGAATGTTTTAGTTTAGTTTAGTTTAGTTTAGTTTAGTTTAGTGGGTTCAGTGGGTTTTCATGCGAAATCACAATAATTGCTTATAATTCTCATTTGGTTTATAAAATTGGACATATAAGATGTGTATACATCTTAGAACTCACGCCGTAATGGCAGGCAGAGTTACAAGATTTGTTAAGAAGCAGGGGCTCGGAACCCCAGTTTCGGCGGCTGGTCAGGGTGAGCAAGCGGGCCCGCAGGCGTCGCACACTGGGGTATTTGACATCGATTTTGGCGATTAATTCAAAAAATGAAGTGTAAGGTATGCTTAAGTGTTTCGTACCTAGCGAAAGAGAATAAAATGCTACATAATAAACTGAAAGAAAGAGTGGAAATCAATTTACCGTTTACTTGGAATTCTCTTTCAAAGTTACAAAATTTTGCATTTTTGTATGTGCATCGGAAGAAACGCGGCTTTTATTTGCATTTCAAGCGCTTAATTTTTATACTCCAACTAAAAAAAAGGTTAAGTGATAATGGAGCCCTCTTGTTCAGGTATTTTAACAACATAAAAATTGATTCTGAATTTTAAAAAAAAGTTTATTAATATTTTTTTGAAATTTTTGTTGTTGCGTATACAAAAAATACTCAGTTTTTCATATATATGTATTCATATAGTTGTGAGTTCCGTGGAGTTCGGCAAATTTGTTTAATATTTTTAAAAAGATGAAATATTAGTGTTCCTATTCTGTAAAAAAAAAGATGCGGCTAGACTGCGCACTTTCGAAATATATCAGTTTTCTGCATTTCGTTAAAGCTGAAATAAGACAAAATTTTTATGGAGAAAATGGAATATAGTAAATAGAATAATTAATAAAACTGAAAAAAAAAAAAATTTTAGCTGGTGCGTTTTTTGTTTATGTTTTGATCATTGTTTTTGTACCCTACATTTTGGCAGGCGGAATTTTACGTGTAACAATTAGTTGTAACTGACAGTATGTTGTTTAAAGATTTCCCCGTTTATCATTGAAAATGTGGCTTGTGCATTGTGTATCGTCTTTACATACATAGCAAAGGTGATGTGTATTTAATTATCTCGGTAGAAAAAAAAAAAGAACGATTCAATTTTAAGTTCAACCCTTACTTCCTCTATTTTAGGCACGAATGAAAATTTAATTTTTTCTTACTCGATCAAGCCTTTACGAAGCAATGAAAAACTCCGGGTTAAGTGAACTCTCTGAGAAAGCTAGTTTCTTAAAAGATCAAATAAAGGAACGCATTAAGCCTATGGAAAAAGATATGAAAAACTTCGATACTGTAATGAAAAAGTTTATTTATGACTTCAAAACTCGTTGGAATAAGTCATCTAGACATGAGGAACGTTTTCTTAGTGCAAACCAAAGCTGGTTAAATTTTTCAATAGCTTTTCCCGGTTCGGTTGATATAGCAAAAAACAAACGTGGTCGGAAAGAAGCTTCATTTGAAGAATGCTGCGAAAAAACAAAACAAAAAAGAACTAAAACCTTAAGAAATAATACGTCCTTTCAAGAGTTAGCCTTTGCAACTCAAATGAGCTTGAGAGCTGCTGGGAAGATAGATGCATGAAAGGTAGTAAAAAATATAGGAACTACACCATCTGTAGCAAAGAAATATCGTCAGAGTTTTTCAACGTTCAAACAAACAACCAAAATGTCAAAAGAAGAAGCTTTGTCCATATTAGTTGAAGCCAAATTATCACGATATCAATACAATATCATCAAGCAAGCCGATCCAGAAAAATTTCCTTGTTACAGTGAGGTCCAAAAAGCCAAAAAAGATTGCTATCCAAATAAAGAGTCTATCGAAATATAATATGTGAAACTTCAGCCCGAGTTAGCTTGCAAGGTCTTCTAAATCATACAGCCGAGCGTTTAATTTTGTTGCAAAAGAATGTTTTGAACACTTTTCATGGCGAAGACATGGACAATTTTTGTCTACATACGAAGTGGGGCTTTGATGGAAGCTCTGGCCATATCCCATATAAGCAAGCTTTTCTAAATACACAAGCAAGCGATTCATCAGTTTTTATAACATCCATTGTTCCAATAAGAATTACTTGTGGAAATAAAATAATTTGGCAGAACCCTCGAACTTCATCAACCAGATTCTGCAGACCCTTGAAAATAGAATTCATCAAGGAGTCTTCAAGTGTATCGAAAAATGAGAAAGATAGGGTTGAAAACGAAATTAAAAATCTTTTATGTACGACTGTGAGCTTTGGAGATAAAATTATTAAAATAAAGCACAATTTACTTTTGACCATGATTGATGGAAAAGTTTTCAACGCGCTTACTGAAACAACGTCCACACAAAAATGCTACTTATGCGGTACTACTTCAAAAGCTTTCAATGACATTGACAATATGCTTAATCGATTTGTGAAAGCCGAAAACCTACAATTTGGACTTTCCATATTGCATGGATGGATTCGATTTTTTGAATGTTTGCTCCATCTTTCCTATAAACTTCCAATAAAAAAGTGGCAAGCTCGATCAGAAATTGACAAATTGCAAGTTGCTGGAAATAAAGCTCGAATTCAAAAAGAATTTAGGGAAAGAATGGGGTTGATTGTTGACCAACCGAAACCAGGGTTTGGAAACTCAAATGATGGCAATACAGCCCGGAGATTTTTTAAAAAACCTGAGGTCCCAGCATCGATCACAAAAATTGACCTTACTTTAATAAAACGTATGCACACAATTTTAATAGTTCTGTCTAGTGGATACCAAATCGAAGTCGAAAAATTTCGAAAATTTTCAATTGATACTGCAAGATATTTTGTAAAGTGTTACCCGTGGTATAACATGTCCCCAACTCTTCACAAATACTTTATTCACGGGCCGGAAATAATCTCGCAATTCTTGATACCAATCGGGCAATTATCAGAAGAAGCCCAGGAAGCTCGAAACAAAGACTTCAAAAGTTTCAGAGAACATTTTTCCAGAAAAATGAGCAGAATTGAGTCAAATCAAGACATATTTAACAGATTTTTAATAAGTTCAGATCCATATATTTCAAGTATAAGAAAACTTCCACAAAGAAAAGTACAAAATATGCCGAAGGAATCATTAGATTTGCTCAAAACAGAAATTGATGATAAGCTTCCACAGAGTGTCGATAAAGATTTTTCAGAGGACGAAGAAGAAGAAGAAGGAGGAGGAGGAGGAGAAGGAGAAGAAGAAGAAGAAGGAGAAGAAGAAGAAGAAGAAGGAGAAGAAGAAGAAATTTTTTAAGAGCTTCGTTTTTTAAAAAACCAAGTTTATTTTCTATCAAAATAAAGAAACACCGAAAAAAACTCAATTTAATTCAAAAGAGTTTATGCATTTTTATTTTCCCTGTTCTGCATGTAAATGAATTGACCTCCATTTTTATACTATTTTGCCCTTTTTTCATGATATTAGGTCCAATTTATTTTATAAAAATAATTCCGTAAGTCAGAATTGTCGCAATACAATTTCCCACCAAGAATTTAGATAATTGAGTCCAGGGGGCGTGGCAGTTGGCGGATATTGTTCATTTTCGGTCCTAAGCATATACTCACTTGTGACAGCATGTGTGCCAAATTTTGGGCCCGTAGCTCATCCCGTTTAATTGATCTCCAAAATTTGTATCAAATACCCCACTGTGCGTCGTCATCATGCGATCGCAGCTTCTCAGAGGTTGGCAACTTGGCTTTTGGGGACTATAATGTTACAAGAAGAGATGAGTGTTGCGGCAGTCCGGATGTCATGGAATGTTCAAAGAATAAAAAATACTTCTGTGTAATGTGTGGTGAGTATAATCCCATGAAGAAATTGGAAACATTCTCAGATGTAATAAATGAAAATTATAGCAAATGTTTCAACATAAGAGATGACCCTGCAAACAACCCTTGGGCCCCAAAAGTCATTTGCACTACTTGCAGAGCCCGATTAAGAGATTGGGTAAAAGGTACACGAAGACAAACCTATTCTTCGCCTACAATCTGGCGTGGCCCTGAAGATCACGATAGTGATTGCTACTTCTGCGTAAACATGCAAATACGAATAAATTTGAACAGCAGAAGATCTATGGAGCTTCAAGTAACTTCTTCTGTAACACCACCAGTACTAATTAATCAGGACATTGATTCACGCATGGTGGAAGATGATGAGGAAATTGTGGACAATGAAGAGGGACTAATGGATGATGATGGAAACGAAGAGGTCGATTCCAATCTCCCAAGTAGCTTGGATGACGACTTAAAATGTGCCCAGGTGAAACAAAAAATCTCTTCAAACTTCAATCAACTTGAACTGAATGACTTGGTGATAGATTTGGGTTTGTCTAAGGAACAATCTGAACTGCTCGCTTCACGACTAAAGGAAAAAAGATGTCTAGAAAAAGGGGTAAAAGGTACTTTTTTCAGGAATAGAGCCAAGCCTTTGCGAAAACACTTTGACCAGGAAAAGTCCTTGGTGTATTGTAAGGATGTGGACGGTCTATTCAGCGAGTTCGGGATTGAACATGACCCTAATCAGTGGCGCTTATTCATTGATTCTTCAACGAGGAGCCTGAAAGCAGTTCTACTGCATAATGGAAATGATTTCGCATCCATCCCTTTGGCACATTCGACGATATTACGCGAAAATTACTTTAATATGGAGTTCTTGCTCCGTAAAATTAATTACCCAAAATATAATTGGAGAATTTTCACGGATTTGAAAGTCGTAACACTTCTGTTGGGACAACAAAGTGGTTTCACGAAATATCCGTGCTTCCTTTGTGAATGGGACAGCAGAGCGCGTGAAAAACATTATAATACGAAAATGTGGAAATCGCGGGATAGTTTGGTTGTGGGGAGCAAAAAATATTGTGCAAAGGTAAGACGGTCTTTTGAGGTTACGTTTCTCAGCCCAAATCCATGTGGAAGGTACCTTCGGGGGAGGAAATACTACAAACAATACCAACTCTTCAAAATGTGCAGTTCCAACAGAAAATTCGCAGCTGAAATCACTTTTTGCAAGAGGACACTGAGTTTTCGATAACATGTTTTTTGAGGTTATGTTTCTCGGTCCAAATCGCTCGGAAAAATGTCGTTTAACTAGGAAAACACTCGAGACACTTCGAGAAGTGAATTCTAGCAAAAAAAAAGTTGAAGTTCAAAAAATTTACACCAACTGAATATCATATTTTTTATATCATGAATTTTGAGGTTATGTTCGCTGTTAAAATAAAATTGTGGCGTTATAAGTTATCAAAAAGGATTCAGATTCGTGTTCAGCGCAGCAAAATACATAAGAATCGCATAGTTTCCTCTAAAGGGCATGACTTTTTTTTTTGTCGACCTGTGTTATTTGAGCTCCATGTTTCAAAACTGAATTTAAAGGAACTTTTGCAACTGTTTCAGTGACGCTTATTCCATCTGGTCGGCATTGCAACTTCGCAGCCGCAACTTCATTGTAATGAGGATAAAGCTTGAGGTACAATAGGTGCGACAGAACGACACGACGATGCGCTTTGTGTCGTGATCTGTCAAATGTAATATCAATACACGCAAACCTATGGAACAACGTTCAATGGTCTCGGATACGACAGCACGATGCGACAAATATTCGAAAAATTGAATATTTGTCGCTCGGACACGATTTGACATTCTGAAATCAGGGATGGTTGCGTTAAAAACAGGGCTGATATCTGAAACAACTGTTTTGAAAGGTAAATGGAAGTTGTGAAATGAATAAGCTCAGCGAGGAAAATATTCAAATATTAAAACTATCGATGACTATATTAGCGACTATCGATAGAATTTAACATTGTGCAATGCTGTTTCAACATCGATCCAGCTTCAAAATAACATTGGTATTTTTAACATTGCCCAATGTTTTTGTGTGTACGATCCACTACGATTTTGCATTGTATTTTTTCTCTCGGTGTACTTAGATAAATTTATACAATGCAAGAGCTTACGCTAGGGTGTGTTGAATTCAGTTTATCTCATAATTCATCATATTTCATTTATTTCATCTTAAATTAATTTCGAGGAGCGTCGACATATCGCCGGCCTTGCATTTATTGCAACTTTTTGCGTAATAGGGTGAGTCCGTGGATGATTTCATCTAAGAGGGAAGAGGAAGCGGTTTTGAGCGCGTCAGCTTCCTGCGTGTTAGCCTGCTGGTTAGCGCTTTTCACCGGAGGCGTTCTTGAGCCCCGGACGTCCTTTTAAGGGCTGTATATTCGGTTGCCGGGTTCCCTCGGAAACGGATGCTGGCTTTGCGTGCTTCAATGAAGTTTCTGGCATCATTAGGGGCCACCTTTGTGCTGGGGGTGGCCTTTGCTTGGGCCGTGGTGCTTGTTCTGGGGGTGGCCTTTGCCTGGGCCGTGATGTTTGCCTTTGCCTTGGTGGTTGGGGCAGCCTTTGCCTTGGCGGTTGTGGCGGCCTTCGCATTGGAGGTGGGGTGTAATAGCGTGTGGTGGGGTGCCTGGCACTCTCGGCATCTTCCCGTGGACGTGCAATTGTCCAGGCGATGTGATCGCGCCAAACAATTGAGGCAAAATTGAAGCCTCTTTGCCGTAGCCTTCCTCTGCCCGGAGCTTTGCTTCATAAAAATTCGACAACGCCGCAGGGCGTGCTCCGCCTGACATAAAGGGCACGGGAGTGATCTGAAAAGAGACCGTCGAAAAGTTGGAATTAGTGATGCGGTCAAACAAATGCATATTTATAGAGTAGCTGAAAAATAGAGTATGCATCAATATAATATGAGTGTACATCTAACGTAAATGTGTATATGCATAAATAAATAAATAGTAGTGGTCGACGGTTCGAATTGGCTTGGACGTCATAGCAGAGAAAAAAGGGGTGGGCGTGATCAATGAGGTAGAACCACTAATTTGGTAATAGGGCGGGTCAAAAGACCGCTGCTCGTGTGAATAGTCGCTATGCGGACGTATCCATCACGGCCTGGGTGAATTTCGGTGATTCGTCCGCTTCTCCATTCAGTCGGAGGAAGCAAGTCGTCTCGTATGAGCACAAAATCACCTAACTTGATGATTGTCTGAGGCGATTTCCATTTGTGTCGTTTTTGCAGCTCTTGTAAGTATTCTTCTTTCCAGCGTCGGCTGAATTGGTGATGAAGAACCTTAAGTTTTTCCCATCTGTTGATAAGCGATAAATTTTGCTTATCAGGTTCTGGGATTCCCAGAAGTGGAGCGCCTCTAAGGAAATACCCTGGAGTTAATGGCAACGGATCTGAAGGATCAGTACTTAAAGGCGAGATGGGACGTGAATTGAGAACAGCTTCAATTCGAGCTAATAGAGTGGCAAATTCTTCAAAAGTAAACTTATGAGCACCAGCAGTCTTCTTAAAATGCATCTTGAAACTTTTTACTGCGGCTTCCCATGAGCCGCCCATATGTGGAGCATTGGGTGGAATAAATGACCATTTTATTCCTTGATTCAGATATTTGGGAACGACTTCATCCGAAGTAGCCTTCAGAAAAGCTGAGAACTCTTTTTGCAGTGCACGATCGGTACCAACAAAATTGCGTCCGTTATCGGAAAATACTTTTTTGGGGAGTCCCCGCCTTCCTACGAAACGTGCAAAGGTCGCTTCAAAGGCCTGAGTGCTCAAATCAGAGCATAATTCGAGATGTATGGCTTTAGTCGTGAAGCAGACAAAGACGCATACTTAGCCCTTTGTGGAGGGTGCTTTTCGCAAAGACGATGTCTTCAATTGAAAAGGGCCTGCAAAATCCACTCCGACAACAGTAAAGGGTGGTGAATAATCAACTCTTTCGGGTGGCAATGCTGCCATAATCTGTTGTCTCGTGCGCTGTTTGTAAATAACGCACGGCTTACAGTGGCGTAAGCAGAGCTTCACTTGAGCTTTTAGTCGAGGAATATAAAATTCTTGTCGAATCATTCTCAACATTAATAAGTGTTCGGCGTGAAGAAGTAATTTATGCGTGAAGCGAATTAATAGAGTACAAAATGAAGAATTTGACGGAATGATTATAGGGTGTCTCTCGTTATAAGTTAGGGTGGCGTAAGCCAAACGACCGTTAACTCGCATAACGTGTTGTCGATCTAGAAATGGGTTTAACGAGAGTACAGCGCTTTTTCGCGAAATGGGTTGAGAGTTTAATAGTACAGCATATTCTTGTGAATAGTGTTTTTGTTGTGTTAGGATGATGAGCACCGTTTTGGCGTGTGCTATTTCCTCTTGGGTTAACTCTCCTAGCGTACGATCTTGCCGCTTACAGTTTTTGCAGAATCGCAGAATAAATGCGGTCACTCGAAGAGCGCGCGAAAAACATGAGAAACGAGATAGAAAATCTTCGTTTTCAGCGTCAGTGTGGAAGGTTTCCACTTTTCTCATTTCAGGTGGAGAAACCGTGGATTGGGTTTTCTTTGGCCAGTGTTCATCAGTATTTTTCAGCCAGTGCGGTCCTTCCCACTACAACAAGCTGACCGACAAATCACTTAAATTGAGGCCTCGGGTGCCTAAATCGGCTGGATTCTCAGCTGTGGGTACATGTCTCCATGTAGAATTACCAACGTTGTTGATAATTTGTGAGATCCTATTGGCAACATATGTTTTCCAATGATGGGGTGGTTTTTCCAGCCAAGCCAAGACTATAGAAGAGTCTGACCATAGAGTAATTCTCTTATAGGGTATATGAAGATCGTCTTTGACTGCTTTCAGTAATTTTGAAAGTAGAACAGCAGCGCACAATTCCAATCGCGGCAAACTGATAGTTTGTAACGGAGCGACTTTACTTTTTGCCATTAAAAGATGCGTAGCAAAGTCGTTGTTCGATCGCTTAGACCGAATATACAGAGTAGCGCAATAGGCTTTTTCAGATGCATCGCAGAATCCATGAATTTCCACTTCATTTTCAGGATGTGTTTCAATCCATCTTGGAATTTTAAGGGTGTCAATAGTTGACAAATTTGCAATGAAAGAATTCCACCTCATCAGAGTTAGTGGCTTAACACAAGTATCCCAATCATCCCCTTCGAGCCATAATTGCTGCATGAGGATTTTCGCTTGGATTATTAAGGGTGTCAACCAGCCGGCAGGGTCGAAAAGACTTGCAATCGATGATAGCATTTGTCTTTTCGTGATCGAGGTGGTAGTAGATATGGGTTTGACTGTATAGTGCAACGAGTCAGAAATTGCATTCCACCTGATACCTAGGGTTTTAGTTTGACTTGTTGATTCTAATTTTAAGAAATTTTCATCGAATAAGTCTTGAGTTGCCACATTGGCAAGCAAATCAGTATGATATTATTAATGTCATCAACATAAGTCTCATTTCTCAGAATCGCGGTTTCTAAAGGGTTAAGGGTTTCTTCGTCTTCTGCTAATTGTTGTAGCGTTCGAAGAGCCAAGAAAGGCGCGCAGTTCACACCAAACGTGACTGTTTTTAATTGAAAATCTTCAATTGAGCTGTTAGGGTGCGCCCTGAAAACAAATCTTTGATAAGGTCGATCTTCGGGGTGTACATATATTTGTCTGTACATTTTCTCTATGTCTCCGTTGAAGACATATTTATGAGTTCTCCATTTCAAGAGAATGGTCACTAGATCTTTTTGTAAAATAGGACCTGTGTGTAGTATATCGTTAAGAGATATACCACTTTGAGTGCGCTTAGACGCATTGAAGACAACTCTAACTTTAGTAGTTGTGCTTTCGGGTTTTAATACTGCATGATGCGGTAAATAAAAAGAAAAGTATTTTCCATCTTCTACGAGCTCTGTTCGAGAGCACCGTTCAGCATGGTTAAGGGTTAAATATTCTGATAAGACTTCAAAATATTTAGTGTGCAGATCGGGTTTTTTATTAAGAGTTTGCTCTATGCGTTCAAACTGTTTAGTGGCCACATAGCGTGAGGGTCCAAGCGAAATTTTACTTGGATATTCGTCTTTAAAAGGAAGACGAACTAAATATTTACCATCAGATAAACGAGTTGTGGTCTTTTTATAAAAATCTTCACAAAAGCGATCTGAATCAGACAAGGGGTGTTTTTCTGGGACTTCTTCGAGCTCCCAAAATTTTTTTAGTTGATAACTCAAATAAGGGGTCTCCTCAACACTGACTCCAGTCGAAAAATTGGCTATGTTGGGAGTGATCGTTCCGCTTAGGAACCATCCGAAAACTGTATTTTGGGCTAACAATGTGCCACTAGAATTTTTTCTCACACCTTCCAGCATAATAAGGGGGATGACGTCGCTTCCAATCACCATATCTATTGGGGCTGGCCTATTGAAGTTGGGGTCTGCAAGGGTTAAACCGAAAAATTCGGATAGGTCAGGCAGCTCAAAAGAGTTTGATGGCAAGAAGTTTGTCAATTTGGGAAGCATTATAGCTTTTACTGGAATTTTCAGGCTGTGAGATGGTGATGCAAGGGTTAATGCACAAGCTTTTGTAACATTTTTGAACGAGTTTCCTCCCATTACCGAAATCGTGGCATTTATGGGTTCGCAAGGCAGTCTTAAGCGTTTCTGAATACGCTCAGAAACGAAAGTGCGCTGTGAACCTTGATCGATCAAGGCCCGCCTGTGAACAATTCGCCTGATTGGAGAATTGTTACCAATGCCGTTGGGAGTATGACGTTATCTTGGTTTGAAGCGTGCATACTACTAACATCAGGGGTTCTAGGAATATTGTTAGATGAAGAGGGGGGTTCAGGGTTTGAGACGGTAGGAACTTCAGTATGAAGAGTCGAAGAAGGTCTCGAATTTTGCTGATTAGGTGCAGCTTGCTGTATGTGCAACATCGAGTGATGTGGCTTTTTGCAATGCATGCATGTAAATTTGCTCTTGCAATCCTTTTTTACATGAGACAGAGCTAAACAGTTTGCGCATATTTTATGTGCTGTTACAAACTTTGTTCTGTCGTGAACAGACATATTTTTGAAAGTAGCGCACACACGAATGAGATGCTGCTCCTTGCATAAAGGACAGCTCAATTTGGGGTTTTTGTTTTCTTGCGCATGGAAAGATTGTACTCTTGACTT
Organism: Chlorops oryzae; assembly: GCA_020466095.1. NCBI lineage: Eukaryota > Metazoa > Arthropoda > Insecta > Diptera > Chloropidae > Chlorops > Chlorops oryzae. The sequence continues at coordinate 14,198 of JAIPUU010000399.1, forward strand.
GGGTTTAGAAGTCATGTTCGACTGTGCGGGGCCTTGCTGTCGCGTTGAAGCATTTGGATAACGGGTTTGTTGGGAATTAGAGGTTGAAGGTTGTCTATAATTGTTAACCGTTTCAACAATTTGAGCTCTGGAAATGAGGAAAGTTTCCATTTCTTTCCATTTCTTTATGAGACGTTAAAGATTGTTCCCACAACGAAAGAGTAAATTGCGGTAGTTTCATTGCACATACATGAACTACGAAAGGGTCCCAATTATCCACACTGATTCCTTGTGACGTCAATGTCGCAAGACAGTTACTAATAGTGACTTGAATTTTTTTAATCGCTTCACAACTTTCGGTAGTTGCTGAAGGCAAATTCAGTAAAAGATTCAATTGATTTGAAAGAAGAACACGCTTATTATCATAGCGAACACGAAGAGCTTCCCATGCTAAAACAAAATTTTCTGCACTGAGTGGGTAATGTTGGACAATTTTTCCTGCATTACCCTTGGTTTTTTGCCTTAAATAAAATAATTTCTGTACTGGGTTAAGGCGAGGGTTTTCAATGTAAATTGCCGTGAAAAGGTCTCTAAACGCTGGCAAGTTTCGTAGGAGCCTTCAAAGGCCTCCGTGTCACAAGGGGGTAGCGTCATGCTAGTGTGCAAGGGAACGTGGTCATGAGATGATTCTTTTATCGTAGAATGGGTGCCAACTTTGGCAGCAGTATTGAAAGTCTGCAACATCTCGCTTAGTCTTGCCTTACATGAGTGAAATGCTTCGGTGCATTTATCAAATTTTCCAATAGCAGATTTTTTAAATTTTTCGTTGCTGGCTTCTTCATTAGAGACCATAGCGTCCTCGTAGGCGGTAACCAGTATATTCCATCTACGGTCTAAATCTGATTTTTTAGACTCTAGAACACCTTGGGTCATGTCTTCTAATGGGGTTTGTTCAAGTTTTGAGGTCATCGGACCGAAAAATGAATATTGAAGCCATTGCAATTTTTGTAGAAGTTGCGTTTTCGCTTTGAGCCATTTTCACGAAAAAATGAAGGGCTTTTGTTTCTCAAAAAATTAAAATAGAAAGCAAGGAACGAGAAAATCAATTCAAAACGGGGTTTCAAACAACTTTGTCTAAAACCGACTGTAGGGTGTCAAATTGTTTCTCGCAAAACTGAGTTTGAAAGGACAAAAAAATTTTGTTTCCAAAAAAAAAAAAAAAGAAAATAAATAGAATTTTCTCACGTTAGTGTATTTAATTAGTTTCGTAACTAATTAAATAATTGCAAATAATGAGCTGAAAAATAGAGTTTATATGTTTAATATAAAAAATTCGCAATATATAATAAATGTCGCAAGCCAATCCGCCTATTTCCTACTGTAGTGTGCACTGTACTTATGCAAATGAAAGTGCTTTGCCTATGCACAATTTTCGATTTGCAACAAATGCAAAGGTAGAAAAAACAACTAAAATCAAATTTGAGGTATACCAAATGGTAACAGCGTTATAGCGTATACAAAAAGAAAACGGGAGAATGACAAAGAAAAAAAAAAATTTTTTTTTTCTCGGGTGCTGCTCAATATTACAGCAAAGAATTGATCTTTCTATTTGATTTTAGGTTTGCTTTTTCTTCTTTTATGCGTTTACTAATTGTCAGTAAAGAGAACGTGGGGAGAAAAAAAAACGTTCGTGATATGAGCTGTACTTACTGCTATTTAGCAGTCTAAGTACAGGTGCACTGTAAGTATGTATGTATATAGTTACAAAGTGCAAGGACCGTTCTTTTTCTTCGTTCTTTTGTTATATATTAAGTTGGCGCGCTTTTTAGCGTGGTCAACTCTCTATACAACTTATATGTAAATATAGATTTCCGTTATTTATGAAATTTATAGATATATATATGGGTATCTGTAGAGTTTCCGTTATTTTCCGTTAGAGTTCCTTTTCATTGATTTGCAATCGGCTTGAACAAATGAATTTTAGGAAGAATAATTTTTTCCTTAGTTAAGTGGACTGTAATTTAAATGTTAGGAAAATAACGGAAATTCCAAATGGGAACAGAAGCGCTTTTCCGCTTATCCCGTTTAACTTTACGTGTATATGTGTGTATACAGTTGCGATCAAAATAATAGTAGTGCTACTATTTAATATTTGTTTGCTGTAGTATTTTGTTTGTTTGTCATCTTTTCAATTCTTTTTAGCCTCATTTCGTTAAGCATAAAGAGAAATACAATAAATGTACCGTTTTGTTTCTATACCTTTTGTTGTTGTTCTTGTAATTTGCCATTCGTGGAATTTGTTGACTTTTGCATCGATCAAAATAATAGTAGTGCAGTGAAGACGTTTCGAAATATTTATATTCCGATATTTGTTTTTGAAAAAAGGGTTAAAATAAGGTAAAATTATTTGTTTTGTACTGAAATGTCTGATTACACTGTGCGACAAAAATCAAGTTTTGGAAAAATAATGGGATGCCACTGTATAGGTTTGATGGTATGACCAAAGGTGAGTAAAACCCTAGCTGGGTTTCGCGATATTAGCAGGCGTTTTGATTTTATGGAGCCCTAAACATCGCGAGCCTTGGTGATTTTGGCCAAAAGTGGTAGCATCAGATTTTGTTCAACAGCTCCGTAAGAGTTAGAGATATCGGTTAACCATCTTTGGAAAAGTTGTACCTAATGGTCTAGTGAACACAAGTAAAAACAAAAAATACTCATTAAAAAAAAAAATTCAATATTTGTAAAAAAAAAGTACCCAATAAAATCTAAATTTTTTACTTTTTTGGGTATAGCTTGAATCCAAATTTTTCCTATACTATCTTTGAAACAATTGTTGCCGGTAAGAAGCTTAACAACTTTTACAAACATATTATGAGATCTGAACGTGTTTGCACTAATTAAATGCTCATAAAGATCATTTTTGTAGTGAAAAATCCCGATTTTTAGGGCTCTTTTCGCCAGTTTTCGACTATAAAGTGACGGTTAGACGATATGGTTAATGACCAAACGTTTGGTTGAAATCATTTGGTTAAATTTTGGCTTGTATGCTCATTTGTCAGCAAGACATTTGTTTAGCGGTTACACGATATGCACATTTTGTCCCAAAACGTTTGCGCACCACCAATTCTAACAGGTTGGCTGATAAGTCCCCGGTCTGACACATAGATGGCGTCGCTTGTATTAAATGCATATTATTTTTATATAGTGGCAACCTTCAAATGATTCGTGTCAAAATTTGACGTCTGTAAGTCAATTAGATTGTGAGATAGAGCGTCTTTTGTGAAGCAACTTTTGTTATTGTGAAAAAAAATGAAAAAAAAGGAATTTCGTGTTTTGATAAAATACTGTTTTCTGAAGGGAAAAAAATACAGTGGAAGCAAAAACTTGGCTTGATAATGAGTTTCCGGACTCTGCCCCAGGAAAAATCAACAATAATTGATTGGTATGCAAAATTCAAGCGTGGTGAAATGAGCACGGAGGACGGTGAACGCAGTGGACGCCCGAAAGAGGTGGCTACCGACGAAAACATCAAAAAAATTCACAAAATGATTTTGAATGACCGTAAAATGAAGTTGATTGAGATAGCAGAGGCCTTAAAGATATCAAAAGAACGTGTTGGTCATATCATTCATCAATATTTGGATATGAAAAGAGCTCTGTGCAAAATGGGTGCCGCGCGAGCTCTCATTTGACCAAAAACAACAACGTGTTGATGATTCTGAGCGGTGTTTGCAGCTGTTAAACTCGCAATACACCCGAGTTTTTGCGTCGATATGTGACAATGGATGAAACATGGCTCTATCACTACACTCCTGAGTCCAATCGACAGTCGGCTGAGTGGACAGCGATCGGTGAACCGTCTCCGAAGCGTGGGAAAGACTCAAAAGTCCGCTGGCAAAGTAATGGCCTCTGTTTTTTGGGATGGGCATGGAATAATTTTTATCGATTATCTTGAGAAGGGAAAAAACCATCAACAGTGACTATTATATGTCGTTATTGGAGCGTTTGAAGGTCGAAATCGCGGCAAAACGGCCCATATGAAGAAGAAAAAAGTGTTGTTCCACCAAGACAACGCACCGTGCCACAAGTCATTGAGAACGATGGCAACAATTCATGAATTAGGCTTCGAATTGCTTCCCCACCCACCGCATTCTCCAGATCTGGCCCCCAGCGACTTTTTCTTGTTCTCAGACCTCAAAAGGATGCTCGCAGGGAAAAAATTTTGGCTGCAATGAAGAGGTGATCGCCGAAACTGAGGCCTATTTTGAGGCAAAACCGAAGGGGTACTACCAAAATGGTATCAAAAAATTGGAAGGTCGTTATAATCGTTGTACCGCTCTTGAAGGGAACTATGTTGAATAATAAAAACGAATTTTGACAAAAAAATGTGTTTTTCTTTGTTAGACCGGGGACTTATCAGCCAACCTGTTAGATAGTGTCCAAATATTGTTCGGTCCCAAATTGCTTTTTCGGTTTGCTTGGGTGTTACAACGATATGCACGATAGTGACCAATTAAATTATGGCCAACTGTCAATTGACGCTAAATATTATTGTTGTGCATAGAGTGAACACATCGTGAACACATGTTTTAATAAAATTTTTAAAAAATGTCGCTAAATGCAAAAAGTAAAAGAATTCTTGCCGTCGTATTGGCCGACTATATTTTTGACGACGATTCGGACCGAACTGTGTTTGAAAATCCTCGTAAACTTCCCCGAGTTTGGGTAACCCTAGTGGCACATTGTAACATCTTTTAAAGGAAAAAAAATTATTCTTGTTGCATAAGGGGTGCATAGACGTTTCAAAAAACATGCTCAGTTGCATAGATGATGCAAAGTTGTTATGAACAACTACTTAAGTTACACAAGCGGTTTGAAAAACTAGATTTAATTGCATGAACTTTTTGTGTCAAAATGGGTGGAGCTATGATGTTTTAAAATAGTTGCAGTAACTTCTCTTCGGAACTTCCACTTTGTAAGTTGCAAATAGGTTGCAAAGCCGTTTATGTAACAATTATTGAAGTAATAAGTATGCTTCCGAAAAAAATGCTTTTTTGACTCTTAAAATATTCCAAAAGCATATTATAAGGGTCAAGAAATAAGTCAATTTTTATAAACACAGCTGTTTATGGTTATGTCTAGTGAAAATTGAACAGAAGTTTGGTATTAAATATGGAGTTTAATGAAAACGACAAGGTTATTTGGAGAAAAATAAGAACCAATGGACATTTCACACCGAAAGAAAAAGTAATAAATTGCACATTGATCAGCTGTCCTAGATACGACAGAGACGAACGCTCATATATGCAAGCATGTGTGGCTTAGTGAAAATAGTACCTGGCCATAAACTTGAAATTTGGCGAGACATAAATGTCTGAAATCCTTGAAAAATAAAACTACATTTGTCTGAGAATTGGAAGAAAAGTACTGTAGACTTAATGCGTTGTCGCGCAACAACTCATTTATGGTTCAGGCCAGGAGAAAACGTGTTATAGTGGGTCTATGATTTTAATCTTTGGACCTTATATCCAAAGTTTATCTTCATTTATAACTCCCCATAAAATATAAGAGAAAAATTCCTATCGTTTTTGTTTTTGTTGTAATTTGAAAATAGAAAATTTGAGAATTTATCAATATTTCTCTTTTAAGATAAAATTCCCAGGCCCACTATGTCACGATTCTCCTGTCTCAAGCTTGCCTACATGTTGGTCCATCTGCGTTCTGCGATAAATTTCTTAATATATGCAAAGAGTGACCATTCGTTGCAGTCCCCCAATTGAGAACTTTATTATGATTTTGAATTCGACAATGATTGTCTTCGAATTCGTTTTGAAAAATATGTCATCATATGTTTCGTCGTATGAATAAATAATTTCGTTGCAAACCTGAATTGCATGCATCAGACTATGATTTTCTAAAACTAAATTCCGGACTTAGCCTCATGAAAGTTATTTTTCGAGCTTGGTCACGTTATTCGTGCATCAGAGAATTCTCTAAGGTTTTAACTTTGCATACTTTTAGGTGCTCTGCTAATGACATTCCATAACCACACTTTTTCTAAACAAGAAAATTTTATGCGTATAGGTATTAAGTTATGAATAAAACATCCTAATTTTTATTTGATCGAGGGCGCGTGAAAAATATAAGGGGTAGAATGTTAGATTTCACCATATATCTTTAAGGGCACCTTAGTTTTGGTTTGAGGAAAGTCGAAATTTCAATTATACATTTTCATAACATGAAAGCATTCACACTATGTATTTGGTTTCTGTCATTCATAAAAGCAAAATAAATTAGAAAAATTTTGAAACACTTTTGCAACCACTTCCTTATTAAAATACTCCTTTTTAGTTTCATAACGAAAGTTTTTATAACCAAAACCCAGAATTATATTTTTAAAGCCAGAATTATATTTTCAGTTTGTTACAACTAAGTTTTTGTAACTTCCTTATGCAACTATCAATTTAGTTGCAACAGGCTCCGCCTCTTGGGCTTTTTTGATTCCATAAGCGTTACAGTAACATCTCAGTGATCACTTTGAAACTATGCATTTGTTTCATAAGCGTTGCATAATGCCTTATGTAACAACCGGTGCCACTAGGGAAGGAATTGAGTTACTCGTCGGGACCAAGAAGGGTTTTTGCGCAAAGTTGTACAAAGAACAAAGAGATGGAAGAAGAAAAGGCCGAATTGTACAACAATTTTGTTCGAATGACGAAAGCTCAGTTCGAAAATCTGCTTTCGTTGGTTTCACCCCTTATAGCCAAAAAGGAAACAATTATGCGAAAAAGCATTTCGGCTTGTGAAAGGCTCATTTTGACGTTGAGGTATTAGGCGATTTCTTTCAAAAAATTTTAGATTTCTGTTGAAATAAATATAAACAAGTAAAGAAGTTTACATCGGCAAAGCCGATTGCACACATACCTTTTCCTCAGCCTAAAATATGTTAAAACATTACCTTAACAAAAATTCCTGCCGTTTTCGTTGTTCTAGCTTGGATATCTATTTATACCTTATCTGTACTTCGATTTAGCTTCTAAAACTCGAGATTATTATTAAGCACAAAATTTTCGCGAATGGTGGTCATGGTCAAATTTTAACCGATAGAGGCCATTTTGTCTAGCTGCGAAATGCTCAATTCAAAATAGTGAATATCAATTTTTTGCGAATTTCGCGAATGGTGGTCTTGATAAATTTTTAACCCTTAGAGGACATTTTGTTTAGCTGCGAAATCCTCAATTCAAAATAGTGAAAATCAACATTTCGCGAGTTTCGCGAATGATGGTCATGGTCAAATTTTAACCTTTAGAGGACATTATATCTAGCTGCGAAATACTCAATTCAAAATAGTGAATATCAATTTTTTGCGAATTTCGCGAATGGTGGTCTTGATAAATTTTTAACCCTTAGAGGACATTTTGTTTAGCTGCGAAATCCTCAATTCAAAATAGTGAAAATCAAAATTTTCGCGAATTTCGCGAATGGTGGTCAAATTTTAACCTTAAGTGACGACTTTATTTGGCGGCAAAATACACAATCAGAAGAAGCAAAAAAAAATCATTTTTGTATACAGATATGAGAATAAGAGAAAGAGTGTTTTTGTCTAATGTGTAGGATGATGACCATAGTTATAGCGATGTCGCAATTTTTTTTCAGCGAATGCTTAAGTCTACATAGTGGCTATACACACACCAAATTTCAATAAGCTGGGATGTATAGTAAAAAAGTTATCCAGGAAAAACCTTAACAATCGTGATTTTTGAAATTTCTGAACCACTTCCCACGACCCACACTGGTCTGAAATATTATATTATTCTAGCACGACAAAAATCAAAAAATTTTTTGTCGCGGATTCCAATAATCATTGCAGAGTCTTATTGTTAAATAGTTGAACTAACTTTTTTTGAAAATTATTTATCAAAAAAGGTAAAAACCTGTTGTTACGGCAACGGTAAAGTTGTTCTTTTATTAGGTGTGAATGAAGAAGTGATACGAGGCTGTTTAAACAAATATTTGGTTTTTGATTTTTTTCTTTAATATTCCGTTAAAAAAAATAGTGGTAGCTATTAGAAGTTAATATTTGTACATTTTAGAGCATTTTTATGTGCATTCGGTTTATTGTAACATTTAGTGTATAAGTGGCAGCTTGTTAAAGATTCCTTATTTATTCACTTAATAAAATAAAGAAAGCTATCTTTACATAAGCTTTTAAAAAAAGTTTTAAGGGTTTTAAGCTCTAGTTTTGATTAACCTATCCCTTAAAGCATAGTTAATGAGGTATATTGCGATTCAAAACCGTCGGTAACCGTCCGTAAATTTCAAAGCTCAATTACGGTTGCCGCGAAAGGTGGGTATTTTTAAGGGGATTCTATGGTTTTAAAGTCGAAAAAAATGTATGTTTTCATGATATTTTATTGGGAGACGTGAATAATGTTGGTGTATTTTTTTTGTACATGCTATAGCTTGACTTCTAAAGTATATATAAAAAAAAAAGGTGAAATTATTGATAAACAAATCCGTGGCAGCGATTCTCCGGAGGCACCTAGAAAAAAAGTTGCTTTGCGGTGAACATGATTGAAGGTTACCGGTATGTGAAAAAAACGGAAACATGTTTTTAAAAAGGAAATTTGTTTCCGAGATAACGCCGAAGCATTTTTAAACGATTGGTCAAGTAGATTTTGCATCATCGTGTTCACCGACTTCAAAAAAGTCCATTTGCTTAAAAATCGATTTAAAAAATTTTTTTTTTTCTCGAACACATGAAAGTGGGCCATTCGCTTTGAAACCCTGTATCTTTTTAGCTATTAGTTAGTTTTAGTATGATTTACTTGAAATTGAAAAATGAAAAAAAAAAACAATACATGCTCTTGAAATGTACATTTAGACGAAAAAACGTTCCAAATTTTTTTAAAACTATACCCCATCCCCTTAAATATTGGATACAATTCTAATTTAGTTTATTTTTGCTCCATATATAATGTGTAAATTTGGAAATTATAAAAGTTTTTAAATAATGGTTATTAGTCTATGATTTTTTGCAATTATTTGCTCAATAACTTGAGTACGTTATTCAGAATATTTTTTATATATTTTTCCCAATTATTAAGACAAAAGAAAGCTTAAAAGTCAAAAAAATATTTTTGTCGCGCTACAAAAAAATTTCAGACCATGTGCGACCCAAGAAGGGACTACGAAAACAATTTTTTATGCAGTTTTTCGGACATTTACCTGGTTCATGTCCATGCCGAATTTCAATATGATATCTTTCATGGCTTAGGAGTAAATTACGAAAAACTAAAGTGTGCCGACAGACAGACAGACAGATAGACATGGCTAGATCGACTCCTCTTGTCACCCTGATCAAGAATATATATATATGTCTATATCTATCGCGATCCTTTGGTATGTTACATACTCCGAGCCAAACTTAATATACCCTTTCCTTCGGAAAAGGATAAAAACCATTTTTTAAAAAATTAATTTACTTAATTTAACCAAATTTGATTTTCAGGGCATTTTTTTGACCAAATTACAAATCGGAAATTGCCCATTTGTTAAAAAAATTTGTTTTGTCCCAAAGGGGTGTTAACGAAGGATATTTGGCTCCAAACGTTTGGCTCCAATGAAAAAGTAAAAAGCAGCCCCATGGTTTGGACATTTGAATTTGGGAAAAAATTCTAAAAAACCAAAATTTTTTTAACCAATGTTATATTCTCCTAAAACCAAAAAATTTTAATTAAAATTTGGAAAATGGGTTTTTTTGAAATAATTAAGAAAAATAATTTATTAAAATTTATTTGGTATAAATCCCTTAAAGAAAAACAAAGAAGAATATCTCTCGTCAATTCTGTGAGTTAAAAAATGATTTAATATATTTTTCTCCTTCTCTTCCTCCACTTTTTTCTTTCGTTTCTTCGTTTTACCCAGCAATTTTGCCAAAAAGTTGGGGATCCTTTTCCTATATTAAGTAAACGCCTTTTTTGCTTAAAATAATAAATGGGTTTAAAAACAATTTTTCCTTATTCAAATCAACCCTTTGGTGGCGTTCCCGCCCTATTTTCCATAAGTGTCAAAGTATTTTTAATGAAATTAAACCAATTTTTCAAATGCCAAATTTTTAAATCATTGTTGAAGTTTTGAGAGTGATTTAAGGAAAAACCATTTTTTAGGCCAAGGCTTTTCGAGTTAAAATGTACGAACCTTATTTTCAGAGCCTCCGAGTCCCCATTAAACGCCTTAAAAATTCGAATTTTATTTTTTTTTAAAATTTTAATTGATTCTTTCTTTATCAATGGTTTTTTTGAAAAATTGTCTTTTAAGGAAAATATCGAGCGCATGTTGGGGATTGTCCTTATTTCTTAGAAGGGCCTTGATGAAGTTTTTAAACACCAAGTTAACGTGAAGAAATGGCAGCAGTATGCTCCACGTGGCACTAGTGCTTTCTGAATTATATTCATTTCTCCCACTTTGTGATTTCCTCTACTTTTCCATGAATGTTTTTGGTATTGATTGCCTTTATATCGAGAATCCCAATTGCATAAGAAGCCCTTTTAGTGTAGCCATTTTGCAATCCAGTGAGCATTGCTAGACCTTCAGGTCCAGCAAATCCGCCACTTATGCTCATCTATCACATATGGCCAAAATAATAAGTACACCAACTTAATATTTGTTGTGCTGTAAAATTTTTTATGAAAAAAGTAATGCCACACATAGCTACTATATTTTTTTTAAATAACTGCAGTATGGCAACACTTTTGAAGTTGATAAAGAGAAAGGGATTTCCCCGAATTCTCATATTCGAGGCTTTTTACTTAAAAAAGCTTATTTTACCTGGTCAAAATAATAAGTACACTGCAAGTTGTTTGTAATTTTTCGGTAATCGGCTGAAGTTTTTCGTAAAGGTTTTGTTATTTTTTTGTTTTGTTTTTGGTCATTTTAAAAAATAAACAGAAAACTGTTTCCTAGATGGGTCGAAATAACCATTGCACACCTGAAGAAAGAAAGATAGTGTCCACGCTAAGAAATAACGGTGAAAGTCTGCGTTCGATATCTAAAATGATACACCGATCAGTATGTTTTGTACAAAATGCTTTAAAAAATAAAAAAAAACGAGAAACACAAGACCAAAGAGACATCGACAACGACCGACAATCGGATAGTAACCCTTGCGAAAAAGGACCCATTCATTTCTTCTAGGCCATTGCAGCAAATATTGGAAATGTTATTTCGACACGGACAGTCCGTAGAAGACTTCAAAGATCCAATTTACCAGGACGCATAGAAGAAGAGTTCCACTGCTTCGGAAAAAAAATTTTCAGATGCGGTTAGCGTTTGCAAGGACCCATGCAAAATGGTCTGGACCAGCCGGCGAAAAAAAATGGCGCAAATATATTGTGGAGCGACGAAACGAAAATAAATTTATTTGGAAATGACTCTGCAAGGAATGTTCGTCGCCCCAAGGGTAAAGAATTCCATGTCCGCTACACGAAAAAGACCGTAAAACACGGAGGCGGCAACATTATGGGTGGGGTTTTTTTCATGGCATGGTGTCGGACCGATACATCGAATTAATGACACCATGACCAGATTCCACTATAAGGATATTTTGGAGAGCACGATGTTACCCTATGCTGAAGAGAATATGCCCCTAAAAATGGGTTTCCAGCAGGATAATGATCCTAAACACACTTCCAATTGGTTAAAGATTGGTTTCAAGAAAATGGTGTAGCTTTGCTTGATTGGCCAAGTCAGTCACCGGACTTGAATCCAATCGAAAACCTTTGGGGAGAGCTTAAACAAAGAATAGGAAGAGAAAATTTTCAAAACAAGGAAACCAATTATGGGATTACGTTAGAAAAGCTTGGTATGCGAAACCAGTCGCAACTTGCCGTAAACTAATTGCCAGTATGCCGAATAGAATAAAAAAACAGTCGAAAATCATGGGGTTATACAAGTTATTAGCCAAATATTTTAGATACCAATCAAATATGCCTTAAAAAAATGGTTATTTATTTTGTTTTTGTTAGATGTATTGGATTGTACTTATTATTTTGACCATCATTTTTTGTTAGTTTGATAACTTTTTCAATAAAATGGAGCACAATTTTTATTTTAAAATGGCGTAAAGCATATTTTTTTATAAAATATTAGGTGTAGTAAAAAGAAATCCATTATTTTTCCAATAGATGGCGTTATTTATCTGCATCTCGCGTTGTATAAGTCCGATCGTGTTCCGCTAGGGGGCATTAGAAAGATGACAGTTCCTACTAAAAAAAGCTTTTTTGACACTTTTTTGATTGATTGATTCAGTTTTGTTTGAGAGCTTGTCAAAGATGGACATCAGCAAAGAGAAAATTCGCTACATTTTTCAGTTTTTTCTTCGATAAGGGAGAAAACGCAAGCCAGGCGGCTGAAAATGTGAATAGCGTTTATGGACCTGATACTGTAACAGCCAATCATGCGCAATTTTGGTTTCGTCGATTCCGTTCCGGTAACTTCGATGTCAAGGATGCACCACGCACTGGAAGGCCAATTGTCGAAAATGTCGATAAAAATCATGGAAATTATCGAGTCCGCCGTCATGTTAGCACTGTTTCGATTGCAAAAGAGCTAAAGATTGCACAAAAAAACCGTTTGGAACCATTTGAATAAGGCTGGATACACAAAGAAGCTCTGTATGGGTGCCACACGAGTTAACGCAAAAAAACCTCATAGACCGAATTTCCATCTGCGAATCGCTGCTGAACCGCAACAAAATCGACCCATTTCTGAAGCGGTTGGTGACTGGTGATGAAAAGTGGGTCACTTACGACAACGTCCAAGCGAAAACGTCGTAGTCGAAACACGGTGAACCGGCGGAAACGGTGGCCAAGCCAGGATTGACGGCCGGAAGGTTTTGCTGTGTGTTTGGTGGGATTGGCAGGGAATTATTACTATGAGCTGCTCCCATACGGCAAAACTCTTAACTTGGAACTCTACTGTCAACAATTGGACCGTCTGAAGGAAGCAATCGCCCATAAGCGGCCAGCTTTGGCCAATAGCAGGCCCGTGCGCACGGGGGGGTTTTGGGTGTTAAAACCCCCCCCATTGAGAATAAGAATTATAAATATTATATATAAAACGAAAAAGGAAATTTCGCACAATGGGCCAAGCTGATGCAAGAAGAATTGCATGAGCTGTCGCGTACTCGGCAACTACTTATATAAAATAATTGGCAAATACTCCAAATAGTTCCCATTTTAATTTTTGTACTTTGATAGAAATTTTTCATGATAGACTATTAGCACCTAGAAATTTGAAAATTCTCCGGCAAAAAATTTCAATTGAGGTAACTGATCCAAATAAGGAAATGCATCCAAATAAAAACATTCGAAATCAATTCGTTTCAATAGAAATTTATTTGTCCAGATGAACATCGAAATTGCACAATTTCAGAAAATTTCGGAACAAATCTGACATTTAAAATTGAGTCAATTTAAATTTTGTTCTGAAATTGATTGCTTAAATACAAATATCGCATGTGGCAAAAATTTTCGTGTATTGTAAGCAGGGTTGGGCATAATGCATTAAATAATAAATGCAATAAGCATTTCACTACCATTAACTCTTTAGTGGGAAAAAGAAGAAACGAGTTTCACTATCACTAAACGTATAGTGAAAATTAAATAAAGTTTCACTATCACTAAACGTTTAGTGAAAATGAAATAAAGTTACACTGTCACGATGCCTTCAGTGCTAGTGAAATGAAATTGCACTATCACTAAAGTTTAGTGCTAGTGAAAAAAGACTGGTTTTTGAGGAAGTAAAATGCATTACAATTTTGTTTCAATTAATCTTTATTTGCCTTATATAAAACCAACATTTCGAATCGCTGAGATTTTGCCTCAAAGACCGATTTACGATTCCAGCGAAAGAAAAGAGCCTTTCTACTGGCGCAGTGAAGGAAGCGGCGTGTTGTATTCAAAAATACTTTTTTAACTACAATGATTCAATACTCCTGTCATCATCGGCAAGGTAAAAATTGTTTCAGTCGCCGTTTTTCCACCTTGTAAATCATTATGTCGATCTTCAGAAAACAAGAATTTCGAAAATAATTGTATTAAATAAGGCTAAAAAAGATTAGTTGAAACAAAATTATAATGCATTTTACTTCCTCAAAAACCAGTCTTTTTTTCACTAGCACTAAACTTTAGTGATAGTGCAATTTCATTTCACTAGCACTGAAGGCATCGTGACAGTGTAACTTTATTTCATTTTTCACTAAACGTTTAGTGATAGTGAAGCTTATTTAAATTTTCACTATACGTTTAGTGATAGTGAAACTCTTTCTTCATTACCACTAAAGAGTTAATGTAGTGCAATTTAGTGGTAGTTCAAAATGCCCACCCTGATTGTAAGGCTTGCTTTTAACCGATATTTACTGTATATCTATGTCTAATTGTCGACGTCGAAAAGGCTCTGCCGCGATCGAGAAATTCACCCTTAGGCAGGTTTAGGAAATTCAACTCTTTCGAGAAATTCACATTTTGGAAGACTTTTTTTCTGTGCCTCGAAGGGTTTCTTTTTGCATGAAACTCACCAAAACTGAATTGTTTATAATAAAGTCATTGAAATCGTTACTCTTGATTTTTTAACCAATAGTTTTAATTAATAGAAAAAAAGCCCCCCCTTGGGCAATTCCTGCGCACGGGCCTGGCCAATAGGAGAGGAATTGTGTTTTCCATCAAGACAATGCCAGGCCACACACATCGATAGTGACTCGCCAGAAGCTCCGGGGTTTGGGTTGGGAGGTTCTTCTGCATCCACCTTATAGTCCCGGACCTGGCAACCAAGTGATTACCATCTGTTCCTGTCCATGGCGAACAATTTTGCTGGTGAAACATTCGCTTCAAGAGAGGCTTCTGAAATTCGACTGTCTCAATTTTTTGCTAATTGGAACGAGGGCTTCTATGAGAGAGGCATAATGAAATTACCTTTAAAATGGCAACAAGTTATCGAACAAAACGGCGCATATTTGACCTAAATCGGGTCATTCTAACTATCTTAAATAAAGCCCTCAATTTAATGCAAAAATAATGGATTTCTTTTTACTACACCTAATATGTTGTTTATTCAAATGTTCGGCGAGCTCTTCGGACATTCTTTGAGAAAGCTCCAATCTGCTTACAATGAAATCGAGCCGGTCCTGCGTGATCAGAATTGGGATAGAGCTTGAATATGACGGTCCCGGATCGTATTCAGAATGGTTTTCTGTGCTGTCATACTACAAATGGAAGCAGTTTCCTCTAGGAGTGGTTGATGCAACCCTGGGACAGTGTCGGTTGAACGTTCCTTGGTAGTATGGCACAAGGTACCCGCCGGTAATCTAATTTTTTTGCCTTTTTAGTGTTCATACCATAAGTTGTATTGCTACATGCGTAGCAGTTGGACTGATTGTGCTTCCTTCCCGGATTTTTCCAAACCATCGGAGTTTCAAAACGCAGGGATGTTAGCTTTTGTTTATTCCACTTAAAAAGTTCGTTGTAACAAAATGCACACACTGAATTAGGGGCCCATTTTTTTTTTCTCAATTACTTTTTGCTTGTAACACTTTTTGGTAAATTGTCTTCAATTTTTTTACTTAAAACCACGTTTTTTTTGTCTTGTAGTTCAGTCTGGCGTTAATTGATATAAAATGGCCACAGACATAACAACAATTTTTAATGCTGCCTTTAAACTTTCCATTTTTCCACTATTCGACTATCTTATCTAATGCACTTTTTAAGAGTTCTATTAAAAAACACTTGATGCGTGCACGTCCAAATTAGAATAACTTCCGAATTGGTAGCAGATATATATATATTAGGGCGGGCCAAATTTTTTGTCGATTAGACCTACCCCCTAGCGGTGTTCTGGGGGTAATTTTAAGCAACTTTGCCGAAGGAACCATAGGTCTATGGTACCTGTTTCGGTTTTTCTGCTACCTGTCCCCATTTGACTAACCCGCCCTTAAAAGGGATATTCTTTGACGCAATATATTACTTTTGCGTACTATGGAACTTTTTAAATACCTGCATTTATCATTGAAATGATGGTATAGGTCGAAACTGAATTTATTTGTAAAAAGCAAAAGGTAACATTGAATATTTCAATTGCGTAAATATATTTATTACGGAAATGAGTTTAAGCCCCGCCTCGTTTTATGTTATCCTTTTAAAAATTTGTCTCATAATTTCGAACATGCGTTGCGGTTTAAGTCACTTTAAATCCCAAAATTTACATAATTGCATTAAAGTGTTTCTTAGTTTAGGAGTCGAAAACTGGCGAAAAGAGCCCTAAAAATCGGGATTTTTCACTACAAAAATGATATTTGAGAGCATTTTAATTAGTGCAGACACGTTCGGATCATAAAAGTATGTTGAAGAGAGTTTTAAAATTTTCGTTTAGCTACAGATTATCCCTTAAAAGTCTATTAAAGTTTAGCTTAGTTTAAGAGTTATAGTCGAAAACTGGCGAAAAGAGCCCTAAAAATCGGGAATTTTCACTACAAAAATGATCTTTATGAGCATTTTAATTAGTGCAAACACTTTCAGATCCCATAAGTATGTTTGTAAAATTGTTAAGCTTCTTACCGGCAACAATTTTTTCAAAGATAGTATAGGAAAAATTTGGATTCCCTTCAAGCTATACCCAAAAAAGTAAAAAAATTAGATTTTTTTGGGTACTTTTTTTTTACAAATATTATTGAATTTTTTTTTTAATGAGTATTTTTTTTTTTATTTGTGTTCACTAACCATTAGGTACAACTTTTCCAAAGATAGTTAATCGATATCTCTAACTCTTACGGAGCTGTTGAACAAAATCTGATGCAACCACTTTTGGCCAAAATCACCAAGGCTCGCGATGTTTAGGGCTCCATAAAATCAAAACGCCTGCTAATATCGCGAAACCCAGCTAGGGTTTTACTCACCTTTGGTCATACTATCAAACCTATACATGCCATCCCATTATTTTTTTCACTGTCGCACAGTGTTATTAAAAAAAATTTTTTTTTAGGTTTTGTTCTACAATGGGTCGAGGCAGGCATTGCTCTATTGAGAAGGGAATCTGATAAAAAAATTAATTTCAGAAGGTAAAACATATTTGGAGGTGCAAAATATCGTCGGTTGCTCACCGACAATGGTTCGAAATGCAATAAAGTTCAAAGCGCTTCCCGAAACACGTGGTCGACGTTCGGTAATGACGCAAAAATTGGTGAAGCGAATCGTAAGGTATGCTAAACAGAAACCTTTTGCATCTGCTAAAGTCTAAAGGATGAACTGAATGTGGAGGCAAGCATCCAAACTATTCGTAGGTGCTTGCGGCTAATAACTTGTTTGCTCGCAGCCCGAGAAAAGTGCCATTGCTAACGAAAAACCACATAAAAAAAAGACTGAAGTTTGCAAAGGAGCACTTAAATTGGCCAGTTGAAAATGGCGCAATATTTTATGGTCTGATGAATCAAAAATTGTTCTTTATGGTGGAAAAGGGTCTCGCCAATATGTCCGTCGACCACCTAATTCTAAGTACAACCCAAAGTTTACCACAAGAACTGTTTTAAACATGGCGGATCGAGTATCATGATTTGGGCAAGGTTTTCTTATAATGGAGTGGGACCAATTTATTGGATAAAAGGCATAATGGATCGACATGTGTACATTAAAATAATGGAGGATGTAATGCTTCCTTACGCCAGCGAAGAAATGCCACTGATTTGGTGCTTCCAGCAGGACAACGATCCTAAACATACAAGCAATGTAGCAAAGGAATGGTTCGAGAACAACAATATTAATGTTATGGACTGGCCCCCACAATCCCCAGATCTAAATCCGATCGAAAATTTATGGTGCGATGTAAAGAACGTAGTTTCTGATTGTAAACCAGTCAATAACACGGAACATTGGGAAGCTGTGAAGCAGGCTTGGGGCTCCATACCTGTGAAAAGATGCCAGAACTTGGTCGACTCGATGCATCGACGCTGTGCTGCTGTTATAAGGAACAAGGGACATGCAACCAAATACTAATAAGAAGACAACATGAAAGACAAACTCCAGTTGTGGAAACATATAGAATTAATCGACTTTTTCATACTTTCTGAACTAAATGAAAACTGTGTTTTTTTTTTTTTTTAGATTCCATATTTAGTCATTCTATGAACATATTCCTAGAACTCAAGGGTTTTTTTTGCCTTAAAATTTTCTTTACTCGAATGGGTTAACAACATGCCAAACATTGTAAAAAAAAAATAATACAAATAAAAAAACTGTTAATTTTGTTTTATACAACATTTTTCAGACTTTTCAGTTT
>JAIPUU010001315.1:0-47583 GCA_020466095.1 Chlorops oryzae
TGGTTAGGTGCACTACTATTATTTTGATCGCAGCTGTATATGTGTATGTTAAAATTTTCTTATAGTGAATTTTCGATACAGTACCTGGCCATAACGGGTATACTACCAATTTTTTGTTTTTTGTAAAAGAGGGGTTTTTCTCTCCTTATATTCGCCGTAGCAGCAACAGCACCAACAGCAACTTCCAAGTTCGTGTGACTAGCAACGGGGATGTTGCAACCAAAATTCTTCCTTCTGGGTAGGTTCCTTTTATTTTGTGTCCGTTTAATTTTTGGTTTTTTTTTTAATTTTTTTTTTTTTTTTTTTTTTTTTTTTTTTTTTTTATTACGCGCCGTGTACCGCGGAGTTTGATTATTTTTTTACGTACAAAAAAATGGTTTTCTTTTAAGTTTCTTTTTTTTTGTCTAAAGGGATTTGGTTTTTTTTTCAAAGACCAGAAATTTTTTTTTTTTTTTTTTTGAAAGGGGTTTGGGATTTTTTTTTTCTCAAAAAACACAACTTTTTCCCAAAAAACAGTTTTTTATTATTTTTTTTTTTAATGAAAGGGGGTTTTTTTTTTTTTTTTTACTTAAGCGGGACCGGTTTAAAATTTTCGGCTCGAAGGACCATGTAAAATCTATGACTTAATTAAAGAAAAATTAAAATGATCGATTTTAGGCAAAGGACGGTTTATTAGCGAATGAATTTAGTTCTCCGTTTTAGGGTTTCTTATAGTGTTTTACAAAGCAAAGAAAGAGAACAGTGAGTGTATGCATATGAGTCGATATAAGGCAAAGATTAGTACTTAAATGAGTTTATACAATGCAAGAGTTCGTACAAAGAAAGAGTACTTAGATAAATTTATACAATGTAAGAGCTTACGCTAGGGTGTGTTGAATTCAGTTTATCTCACAATTCATCATATTTCATTTATTTCATCTTAAATTAATTTCGAGGAGCGTCGACATAAATGAATTCATTTCATAATAAAAAAAAAAACCAAAAATAAAAAATAATAAAAGAAAAAAAAATTAAACATCCTCGAAATCGCTCTCTTCCATAAGGCTTTCCATGCACAATTGGAGGATATCTTTTTTCGGTGATGTCGATGGTGTTTTTGCTGGCGTGTTCCTTAAGAATTTTGGGGGTTGCGGTTCAAAGACGTAAGGAGTTGCGTGAGACATTTTTTGGAAGCAGTAAGGAACGGTGCTGCTGTGCAATTGCTCGAATTGGTTAGGATTTGGAAACGTTTTTAGTGTTTGGGGTAGTTGTGGTTTCGAAACAGAAGGTATTGGACAGACATTTTTCATGATTTTTACTGGCTTTGAACATACAATTTTTGGATTTGCGGATGGAATTGCTTGGGAAGATGTTTTAAAAACTACAGTTTTTGGCGTTGACGTAGTTGAGGCTGGTGTTACGGAAGTTGTCGGGTATAAAGTGGATTTCTCTGGAATGGTGTTTCCTGATGGCACGGAAGATATCGCAGCACGATTTTTTATGGAATTTTCCACGAACCCCATCAAAGCGCGTTGCACTTCCAGTGCTGCTGTATCTTTCCACTCCGGAAGAACCTTCTATATCTGAGCTACCACTAGAGCTCCCAACCATGCGTATTCGCTCTTTTTCGTGCTTTCTACCAACTCTCGGACATTTTGAAGTCTGTCCCTAACTCGGTCGAATGGATCTAATTTCTACGTAAGTATATTAGTTAGCGTTTGTTGTTTTTAAACAAATAACTGATTATTAATTTACTTTTGCTGTTTTGACATTCCCTCCCTTGAATTTATTCTTTCCTTCTTCTTCCGTTGAAGTATCTGCATTTGTGGATGTTGTTTCTTCGTCCAAAGTCAAGGAAACTCCTTCCATCTGTCGAAATTGCACAAATAATAATATTTTGTGCTGAGTTATTTGATTAAATAATTTACCTCTACGTTGTCTTCACTTTCTCTAGAAGCGAGGTGATTGTCGAGGAACGCAAGTTGGTCGAAAAACCATAACTTTGGTATGTATACATCGTCCAAACCGCTGCCACTTTTTTTTAGAATTTTTAACAAGACGCAACTCCTTCATATATTGTGTCCGCAAGTTTTTCCATTTTTTTTTACATCCTCTACGATGATGCCAATAACGTCGTGCTCCATTTTGTTTTTAATATCATTAAAGGCTTGTGCCTTTTTAATGCGGTCCATATATTCCGGCGATTTAATAAAATAAATGCACGGATTTTGTTGCATTAGCACAATTAGCTTATCTATGTATTTGCGCGTCCACTTCCCCGACATTTTAAATTTTAAATTTTATATTTCCCGAAAAACCTCAGCTGTTAACACCTCGAAAGTAGAAAGCGAATGAAGTAACTGTCAAAAACCAGCTCGCAGCCAACTTCAAGTTTGACAAAACGAAAGAGAGCAAAACGGAATTGCCGAGTACGGGCAATTCTGAAACGAGCAATTTTTCTCTACGCCCCCGCTCTGCGTCTCGCCTACAAACGAAAAAAATTGCCGGCGATAATTGCCTAGTGTAAAAGGCCTCATGGTATCGTTTCAACCATATAGAACTATAGCTGCAACTTCGGCCAAATTTTGGCGCGTTATGGCATGATTTGGTGAAAAAGTTCAACTGTGGTGAACCACGCCATAAGCCGAGTGTTGTGGTGAACCACGTAAAAGTAAGTGTGGTGTACCACGTAATGGCTTTTGGCCGAAGTTGCAGCTATAGTTTTATATGGTTTCAACCATACAATACTACAAGCGACACTCTCTAAATTTCTCGAATTTGCTTGTAGGTATGATAAGAATATGCGGGTGCGATAGAGACAGAGAACAGTTTACATGAGTGCGACTGAAAAATATAGAGTTTTGTCAACGACTGCTGTGTCAGATTGTAATGTCGATGTGTGAGTTCATCTGTACACAAATCGTGGTGAAAGTCAGTTTATTTTATGTGAATGTGTTAACTGTGGGCAAAGTCAGATTGTGAATGGGCAAAGTCGGTTTATACAAGCTCCCCTCACCCGTCTTAGTGATTTTGGGAAGTGTCGCTTGTAGTCATATATAACTATATATGTCACTCAGGAGCCGTTTCTATTTTGGCTCTTTTCAACACGGTCTTGGGTACCCACCACGGTCTTGGGTACCCACCAAAATGAGCATTTTTCACTTAGGTACTCACCAAAAATTTTTCTCTCTCGCTCTTTTTTTGCCTGCCGAGTAACATCTCTTTCTAACTGGCGCGAAATGACCCGCCAAAAATCTATGAGAGTGACATATATAGTAATATATGCTTGTAGTATTGTATGATTAGGAAGAAGAAGAGTTAGACCTATAGTCCTATATGGTTTTGACTTCGGCTTGGTATGACCTGAGTTGTTTACGCATCATATATTACTATATATGTCACTCTCATAGATTTTGGGCGGGACATTTCGCGCCAGTTAGAAAGACATGTTACTCGGCAGGCAAAAAAAGAGCGAGAGAGAAATACTTTTGGTGAGTATCTAATTGAAAAATGCTCATTTTGGTGGGTACCCAAGACCGTGGTGGGTACCCAAGACCGTGTTGAAAAGAGCCGAAATGGAAATGAATTCCGATACTAAAATGTGTCCGAAAATAACAAAACAACACATTTTCCCCAACTCATTCGAAAAAATGAAGGTAAAACTAGCAACACAGGTTTTTAGTCGAACTGTACAAGCCGCAATTAAAACAGTTTGCCACCAGTGACTTTAAAAACATCAGTAATAGTGACGCATTATCTACAGCTAATTTTACAGAAAAAGTGGACAAAATCTTTGACTGCCTCAATAGCGCATCCCTTTACTCGGCAAATGCTTACAAATATGCTTTACAAAAAGGAAACCCGCCGCATGAGTTTATCAAAGAGTTCTAGAGTATTTGGGCCATGTTTCATTTGTTGATAAAATTAAAAAGGTATTCTTTTTAGACGGAATGAAATTAACTTTGAATGGAGTAAAGACGATATGGTTAATAACCAAATTTTGGCTGTT
This sequence comes from Chlorops oryzae, assembly GCA_020466095.1. Classification (NCBI taxonomy): domain Eukaryota; kingdom Metazoa; phylum Arthropoda; class Insecta; order Diptera; family Chloropidae; genus Chlorops; species Chlorops oryzae. The sequence goes on from JAIPUU010001315.1 coordinate 3,989, forward strand.
TTTGAGTAATTTTTTGTCCCAATCCAGTTCAAACCGTGTAACCACCAACCATACGTATGGTCAAATGTCATTTGGTTACGTTTGTTCATGCTGCAGCCAACGTTTGGATGCCAAACTAGCCATATCGTGTAACACCCCTTTGGGGACAACACGGACAAATTTGTTTAACAATGGGACGAATTTGCGCTGATTTGTCATTTGGTCAAGCTCAAAAATAGACCCATGACAAAATGGCAAACGTTTGTGTCGAAACTTAAGACAAATTCAAGCGGTTTTAAAAAAAAGTGGTTTTATATATTTATTTCAACAGAAATCTAAAATTTTTTGAAAGAAATCGCTAAAATACCTCAACTTCAAAATGAGCCTTTCACAAGCCGAAATGCTTTTTCGCATAATTGTATCCTTTTTGGCTATAAGGGGTGAAACCAACGAAAGCAGATTTTCGAACTGAGCTTTCGTCATTCGAAGAAAATTGTTGTACAATTCGGCCTTTTCTTCTTCCATCTCTTTGTTCTTTGTACAACTTTGCGCAAAACCCTTCTTGGTCCCAACGAGTAACCCAATTCCTTACCCAAACTCGGGGCGTTTACGAGGATTTCAAAAACACAGTTCGGTCCGAATCGTCGTCAAAAATTAGCCGGCCAATACGACGGCAAGAATTCTTTTACTTTTTGCATTTAGCGACATTTTTTTTTTTTTATTAAAACATGTGTTCACGATGTGTTCACTCTATGCACAATAATAATATTTAGCTTCAATTGACAGTTGGCCATAATTTAATTTGGTCACTATCGTGCATATCGTGTAACACCCAAGAAAACCGAAAAAGCAATTTGGGACCGAACAATATTTGGACACTATCTAGAATTGGTGGTGCCAAACGTTTTGGGACAAAATGTGCATATCGTGTAACCGCTAAAACAAATGTCTTGCTGACAAATGAGCATACAAGCCAAAATTTAACCAAATGATTTCAACCAAACGTTTGGTCATTAACCATATCGTCTAACCGTCACTTAATGCAATTAGTTGAAGAAATTTTTGCAAATAAAAGTGAAGTGTTTTTTTTTATGACAAAATCTTTAAATCAAGATAAGCTTGAAAATACTTTTTCAATAATAAGACAAATAGGTGGCAATAATATAAATCCTTCAGTTGCAGAGATAAACGTAATTTTGTCTCGTCTGATGGCTGCAAAAATAGTTCAACTAAGTTCGAACAGCAATGTTACAGTTTCGAGCGATACACCAATTGTTCTTCCAGATAATACCTTATCCTTGGCTACAGAGATCCTTATGAGCCGGAGGCATCTGAAAATTTAAGCACCACATTCAAAATGAATGTCTAATAGAATACGCTAAAAATATCAATCAATATTTTTAGGATATGTGGCGTTCAAAAAATTTCAAATAATTATTTGTGATCTTTGTTCAAAACTTCTAAGAAAGGACAATGAAACATTATCAGTTCCCAGTGAAATTTTTATATTTCAAAAAAACTACAATTCCCTTCTAATTTTAGTAGGGGGGATATGTTCGTTCTGGATGTGCAACTTTTTTTGTATGGAAAATCTGAAAAAGACGCACATTTGAGATCTAGAAAATTTTTGTTGATTTGTATGAGAGGTCGCACATTTGAGATCTAGAAAAATTTTTTCATTTGTATGAGACGTCGCACATTTGAGATCTAGAAAATTTTTGTTGATTTGTATGAGAGGTCGCACATTTGAGATCTAGAAAATTTTTGTTGATTTGTATGAGAGGTCGCACATTTGAGATCTAGAAAATTTTTGTTCGTTTGTATGAGACGTCGCACATCTAGAAAATTTTGGTTGGTTTATATGAGATGACATACATTTAGGTCTTTGGAAATTTAGGAAGTTTGTATGAGGTGACATACATTTAGGTCTTTGGAAATTTTTGGAGGTTTATATGAGAAGGTTCACATTGAGCCTATTGAAGAGGTGAGGGGGTGAGAAACTGTGCGGTAGGAGAGCATATATAGTTCAATATGTAAACATTGGGTTAGAGCTGGAGTTGATTATCGCTACTGAAGTCATTGAGATGAAGATAAGGCATGATTTTTTAGCCAGAACAAGTTGAAGCTTGCCTCATTGAATGTTTGGAAAAATTAGTACATATATGTGTGAGTATGGTGTGGGTGAGAAGCTGTGCGGTAGGAGAGCATATATAGTTCAATATGTAAACATTGGGTTAAGCTGGAGTTGACTTATCGCTACTGAAGTCATTGAGATGAAGACAAGGCATGATTTTTTAGCCAGAACAAGTTGAAGCGTGCCTCATTGGATTTTATTCAAAAATTTTTCAAGTTCAAGTTCAGTTCAATCGGGGGGATATTTTTGGGATTGAATGTTTTGAAAAATTAGTACATATATGTGTGAGTATGGTGTGGGTGAGAAACTGTGTGGAAGTTTGAAGAAAAGTGTGAAGGTATAAAAATAAAATTTGTTCTATTGGCGCTATCAGTCTTACAAGTGAAGTCAAACAGATATTGATATAGTAGTACCCTTGCGACGCACAAAAATACAAAAAAGGTAAGGGAAAAAAAAAAACAACAAATTATTTTAAATTAAATTAATAATGTCCTTTTATTTTTTGTAGATAAATATGACGGATCAAAGTCAGAGAGCTCTGAATGCTATTAAGGACTTCGAAAGACTTAATAAAAAGGAAAGTATCCCTATTAATCAGCTAGCGGAAGGGGAACAGCATCCTATTGTTAGGGCTGTGAGAGTTTAAAACAAAATTTGGAAAACGAATTTTATTGGAACTTATCAAAGGAGTAATATTTTTACCGGCAATGTTCAACGATTTGAAGGAAGAAACCTTGGAGCTATTGAAAGATCAAAGTTTTTCTCTAATTCGGAGAGGGTCTATGCAAAATTATACTTTACACATTGTTGAAGGTATTCCAAACTCTCAACCACTCTTCATAGATTTTAACGTTCATGATCATTTGTTCAATGAAAACCTTTTTTACGCCCCACCTAATATAAGAACCAATGATATTGAGGAAGATAATGATAATGATTATGTTGATGATGTTATAAATGTTAAGAAAAGGAAAATATTCTAATAAATATGTAAACATTTTTTTTTCAATAATAAAAGAAAATAAATTTTGTTTTCAATTCTTAAAAGAATCTTTTATTTAATAAATGAATAGAGAAACTTATGACATAGCTGAACCATAATCTTGAACAAATTTTCTTAGAGCTAAAGAATTTTTAAGGGCGCAAGCGCAAGCTTTCTTTTTTTTTTATCAACAAATTACAATGATTGTTACATGTTATATCATCTGAATCACATAGATGCCTTATGTTCTTAAGCGAATAATTACAATCGATTTCTTTTATGCCAGAAATTGTGCACTCTGCCAAAAGTTCCTTTGCCCACATTGCTTTTTCTTCGCCTTTTACATGTATTTGATAGCCTTTGAGGAGAAATTTCATATATTTCTTCATTTCACTCAAAGTGAAGTCACCAGAGTCCCAATCGAGCATATGGTAGTTGTTTTTGAGCCAAATTACTGATTTTTTCTCGGCATCGTTCAATAATTTGAAATTAAATGGTGACTTTATAAGAAAATGGATATATTTTTTATCACTGAAGCAAAAAGCGACTTCCTTAAAAATGAATTGGTTATTAGTGAGTCGGAATCCTTGACAATCGAAGACAACAAATTTAGGCATTTTTCCTTTATACGGGTTTTATTGTCGTGAACAAGTTTTTTGCTCAAAGGCTTATGATGAAATAAATAAAATGTGCTACAAATCAATGCTTTATATTAAGTGTGCTTTACAATTTCACCAGTCATCGGTTTGTATGTAATGACACGATCATGTATAAGAACACAATATGCCGAAGTGTTTGGTTTAATGTTTTCAAGAGTTTTGAACATTATACGAATATCGAGAGCACCTGTTTTAATTTCTTCATTTTGATGCGATGTGTCAATAACAATTATTGGACATTCTTTAAACTTTTTGCAGCATAAAAGTGGGTGTGACTCAATCATGTAATAACTTTGTTGAAACCTTGCATACATTTCATATAAGAGAGCATATCGATTACGAGACAAATTTAAATTAAGGTCAGTATGGATATGAAACAGAGTTTAAATGTACTTTTAAATCGGTTAAGCTACAGTTTGTAAACTTTTCTCCATTCTCGAAAGCGATAAGAATAAAACGAGGACGCTCACTTTGTGTTCCTACTTTTATGTTCCATGTATGATTTGTACTTTGAGGTAGCTCTGGATAAAAGTAACATTCCCAACTACGAAATGATATAGGTAGAGGAATATCCTCTTTAATAGTTGTATAGATTTTCAATTTGGCTGCATCGGATAATTGAATTTGGGGAACCTTCCAAGCAACATTTAAGAGCTTTAAGTTAATGTTATCCTTTTCACTCTCTTCCGTACTATAGACAGACTTATCATTTGATCTAGAACGTAGCAAATAAGCTCATGTTTTGAATTTATCATAATTTTATCAAAGTCTTCGGCAAAGCCCATCAACATTTTTAGTGGTACGCAAAAATTGAAATAGCCATTATTTATAGCTGGTTTAATATTTTCTTCCGGAGACCAACCGGCATTTTCCAACATTGTACTTGTATTTTTGTTTAAGGATACAAGATTTTTTAAAGTAGAAGTTTGACCCAAGTACCGTGTGCGATCAATTTCCACACCATTCATTTCATAACGTATTTCCTCAAATAGATATGCAATACAATTATTTCGAAATTTAACTCCTTTGGGTTCTGCATTTTCGGAACCAATTGAAACAACCCCCTCAATGTACAGTAAGCTTTCATGAGGTAAAACGTAGAGATCTTGATTTTGAATTGCTATCCGTATCTCATCATTGTTGTTAAAGGATTGCAAATATGGTTGATATGTGTGAAATTCTTTCTTCGTAATAGACTCATCGAAGACGGGTTGTTCTCCAACTCTCAAGATATTATTCATTTCTTTTTAATGTAAGTAAATCCCAATGATTGTAAAAAGTTTCTATTTTTAATACTTAATGGCTTTTTTATAAGAAATTTTTCTTTGCTTATTCTTGATGCGTTATGTACAAGAGATGAAGATAAACTGATAGAAGAACCATCGTTCACCCCATTTTTATTACATATAATCATAGCTGATGCTAATTATTCAACAGGTTTCAAGTGGAGTCTTAATGTAATTGTTTCTCCTTGAAAATTTAATAATACACCGTTTTCGTTAACAAGTCTAACTGCAATTGAACCTATCTCTTTGACGATCACAGGCAAATAGATAACATTATTTGGAATTATGTTATTTTATATCCCGGTTCAACATTTATAGAGAATTCATGTAAGGTGTGTGCCAAGGTACTGTTAACATATGAACAGCCCACAATGTTGCACTCAATACGTACAACATTGTTTTGGGTAATCATTAAACTTGTATCCGATATATGTGTTTCATCAGGTTTAAGTTGACCTTTGAAAATCCCAAAAGCGATCCAATGCTTCTCTCTCTATCAAAATAAATTATATCTTTTTCAGAGAAGATTTCAGCTTTTAATGTATTATTATTGGCCTTTATACTTAATGTAGCACCAGCTGCTGCTGCTTCTTGATTTTCGTATGCGTCTAAAATATATTTCACAATATCATCGAACTCATATGACCCGATAGGAAGCTCGATTACATGCTTGCCAATGTGAAAAAGGTTATTTTTTTCATCAATATTCGGTATTGAGTAATATGTATGAAAATCAATCAGTCCACAAACATATTCCTTTTTAAGCTCTATGGGAGGAAAAAATTTGCTGTAAGAATTGAGGAATTTCCAGTCAAAGTCAATGTTCTTGACATCTTGAGGGGTTGAGATAGTAAAGTAAACTGAATCAATCAAAGAAATAAAACTTCTTTTTTAAAATTTTTTCATAGTATATCATATTTATTTATCCAAGGTTGTGACTATCGGAAAACCCCAACCATTTTACATACACTTTATCACCCCGCTTCTTTATAACTTTCTCAACTAAATACATGTGAGGAAAACGTGATTTTTGCAATTCTTGTGTATAGAAAGCCCCTTATAACATTTCCCTGATAGTCTTCTAGAATATAAGTACATGGATTGGTATTTTGAATCTTATTTATCTTGAAGATTTCCGTTGTCCAATTGGGTGTGTAACCTTTCTCAAAAACATGTTTATATTTGCTTATTCGAACGTAATCGTTTACATGAAATTTGGGCTTATTATAGACTTTCAGACGGTTGTAAATCGTTTTTAGAATTGTTGCTGCATTTAAAGAATTCACTTTATCGGGTGCAATTTTTATTGTTCTGTGCACTTTTCCATTGTACTCTTTAGTCAATTTTGATATTCATCAATCCATTTGTAAGAACCGCGATTACTGAAGCCCTTCCACATCATATTTTTCAAAGTCGATTAAATCGTTCAACTATCGAGGCTTTCATTACACTATAGGTAGAGTAGTGATTTATTTTGTTTTGTTTCATTAAAAGTTGAAACTCTTTATTGAAGAATTCCTTCCCATCATCTGTTTGCAAATTTTTAGGTTTTCGACCGCATTCAAATACACTTTTCATTGCTTTGGTAACATCAGGAGCTGTTTTCGACTTTATCGCAACGGTCCAGGCATATTTGGAGAAAGTGTCAATGATTGTGAGTAGGTAGCGATAACCTTTGTTGAATGTAGAGTAATTACCCATTTCCACTAAATCAGCTTGCCAAAGATCATCAATATCTTTGGTTATAACAGCTCTTCGTTTAAAATTTCGTCGTGCCTGTCGATGGAGCTCCTCAACTATTTGATATCGACTCATCTTGAAGATGGTATTGTGTGGTTTTGGTTGGGTTTTTGAATAATGTTTTGATTAGAAATCATTGAAAACAAAACTTTTCCGTACCTTCTAAACGCTTCTCAACATATTCCATATACACCTTAAACCTCTCATCAATATCGCGTTCAATAGATTTAATTTTTTCATAAACGGTTTCAATTTCTTTATTACGGTGACTTTCATAAGCTTTAATTGAATCCTGAAATTCAGTTCGATACGCATCAAGACTTAGAATTACAAAATTTTTTGCGTTGCAGCGTCGCCCTTTACTATTGGATCTTTAAGATTTCTGATGCGTTTAAAATGAGCGTTGAAGCTGTGATCTCTGCTAGCGCTTAGAGTCAATTCCGTATTAAAACTTTTTGACTTGGATGTATTGTTATTTATCGACCGAATTTGTCCACGCTCATCTTTTTATTTTTCGTCGAGTTTTCATTCAATTATTCAGCTTCTTTAAGCTCTTCAATAATTGAAATAATTTCGTTGTTTGATTATTATGTCCTGCAGATTGTGATGCTATGAGTAGTCGTAAACGATTAACCAATTCATTTGGGTCATCCCAATATATATAGTTGATTGGATTCAAATTTAAATTCATTAAACCAAATCCTTCTTTCTTCACATCTAAGTTCGAGTTTGACCCTTTACTCTCCACATCTTTGATTAAAAATTGAATAATGTTTAGATACTTGGGTCCTTTGTTTCCATTGACTTGACCACGAGATGTATAGCCACGTCTATAGGCATTAGTTTTCAATAGAATTTTCTTATACAATTTTAAATCCGGTTCAGTATATTCGATAGGATTTTTTGTGAACATTAACTGAAAAAGTCCTGGTGTCATTGTAAATGTTTCGTCACCAATTTGAACTTGATTAGAACTTTTGAATGATATTTTTGAGTCTCCAAACATCAATTGCTTTTCCGAATTGTAATTCAATCCAAATATTCTATCTAGACTGTTTTGCTTTTCTAGTAGATCAAAATTCGGTTCATTTAACAAATTACTGACTTCTCCTTCTTCTTCTTCCATGGCTTTAATAGTGTTTGATTTATTATCATCATCATCAACGTCATCATCATTGCTATAAAATTGATCATTGCTTTCTTCATCATCATCATAATCTTGAACAGAATCAACACTATTAGACCTTTTTGGTGTACTAGTTTCAATCTTTGGTAGTTTATTAATTTTTTTCCTCCTATCTTTTTTCATCGGTCTTTTGAATAAATTTTTTTTGTTGAAAGTTGAAATATTTGCTTTAGAGTTTTTAGCCAAATCATTTACTATTTCATTTTTAACTTTAGTTTCTGTAAGCAAATCCTTAATTGGAGCTGTGATTGGTAGAAAAGTTTTTTCCAGACTTTCTGCTGCGCTTAAATCATTAATTTTAATGGCTTTGAACTTATTCCTCAAAACTTTTCTCGTCTGAATAATTTTGGAAAGTAATTCATCATCCATGACTTTGTTGTTGCTACTGATAACGCTCTCAATGAACTGTTTGTATTAATGGTTAAATTATTAATGAGATCATTTAAGTGTCCATGACATCTTTTATATTATAAATTTTCCTCAATTTAATTCCACCTTCCGTGGCGTAGTGGTTAGGAGTATGTCTTGTCATACATCTATAGGCTCAAAGCGAGATGTTTAACTCTCGACACAGGTAGAAACTTTAGAAAATCCTATTTATTCTCTTCCTCTCTCTTTCACTGTAACTTCTACATTGCAATTAATCGGGAAATAAGTGATAAAATATAACTCTCTATCTCTCTCTCTCTCTCTCTCTTTCTCTCTCTCTCGAATAGAGAAAAGAAAAAATAAAATTGTATACAGTTTATAAAAATATATTTTATTAGTTTTCAATCGGGTACAGTAGTTTGCAGTTGTAATAATGCATTGACCATATGTAAAACTGTATATATGTCGTTTGGAAAAACATATTTGCTACTGCATCGTGGAATACTATTGCTTTAAGGCGTAGAATAAGTCGTGATATTTGCAATATTGCATTCAACTCATCTTGATGAATAGTATGATTGTTGGTATGACGTAAGCATATTAATGGACAATTAGGCGACCAGCGTATATGTTCTGCTAGAGGATCATCATTTATTTTCCATTTACAAATTTCCACTGTGCAAAAGTAACATTTTGCAATATCTTCACTGCCAGTGTAAAACATTCCAAATTGTGCAAGCCTTCTTGTATCCATCCATCCCAAAGGCCAATTTTCGAAAGTTTTTAGGCGCTCGCTCTCATAGCACATTCGATCGGTCATATCCAAAGGTTCAACATTCTTTACACTCTGGATTGATGGTGACCAAAACGAGTCTGTTCCTCGATGAACAGGTCTGTTTATTGTTGTTGCTGTTGAACAGATCTGCTTATTGAACAGGTCTGTTCCATAATGAACAGGGCTGTTTGCTGTCGATGAAGAAGAAGAAGAAGGATGACTATTGAACTGATCAGATTGTTGCTTGACTCCAAACATTGTTGTTGAACTGCTTGATCTGTTTTTGAAACTGAACATTTTGTTGTGCATACACTTTGCTTTTATAGATGAATAAATATGTTGAACCCTTTTCTAAATCGTCCACTATTTAATGAATCATCTTTGCTAATGACGAGAAACCCATATTTATCCTTCCAACATTCAAAACAAATTTTTAAAAAATCTTGAAATGACATATCAGTACCAACATGATCATTATAAATATGTCTTATGTTCGTTTCATCTTGTTTAAACATGATAATTAAGTTTGCATTGTCACGAATCAGATGTTTTGGTATTCGAGTATATGTTTGGCATAGATAAAAGCTATCAATATTATTGTGCCGACCCATACAGAAATAATTTCGTATATTGTTCTGTTTTTCACATGCAACATCATCGAAGATAAAAATAGAATCTGATTTTGCTTTTTCTGGAGCTAGAACTTCTTCATTATCTGAGAAGGTGTAAAAGCCCATTCCTTTTATTGGTTTTTATAAGTTGTTGAAGATATTGATATTTCGGTTGATGCAATGACTTTGAATACAAGTATACATTTTTAAATCTAAGACCATTGGGACTTTCAATAAGACTCAGCATAATGTTGGTTTTTCCACAATTCGATGGTCCGACAATTAGTGCACGTATTGTGTTTGGTAGCAATGAACTGTGACGTATTTGTGACAATTTATCATTTGAAATCGTTTTTAGGTCTAAATTTTTCACCGAAATATTCATTTGTTGTCTTATGAAACGCATTTTACTCTTTTAACTAACAACAATGATATAAAAGCGATTCCTTTTATACTTTTTTGTTCAGAACGCTTTTGACCGTTGATTTGTGTGCTATACAAACAAACAAAAATTTATAAATGCTTGTTAGCAGCAAAAAACTATTTAGTCGTAAACGTAAAGCCGTTGGAAAAGGATTAATAAAAACCTTATTAATAAACTGCCAATTGAACTTCATTTCCAGGCTATCAGTTTTGTGGACCGGGAACTAAACTCGAAAAACGTTTAGCAAAAGGAGACAAGGGTATAAATCTTTTGGATTCTGCATGTAGAGAACACGATATTGCCTACTCTAAATTCAAAGACTTACCTAATCGCCGCATTGCCGATAAGATTTTAGTTGAGAGAGCTTGGGAGAGAGTAAAAGCTCCAGATTCGAGTGTCGCAGAAAAGGCAAACGCTTGGTTTGTCACAAACGCAATGAAAGCCAAACTGAAGATAGGTGGTAGTCTTCGAAAAAACAATAATCGAAAACTAAAGACTGTGAAGAACAAAAAGAAGAAATTCTGTACTAAAATTTTCACTACTGCAATAAAAAATGCTACAAAAGTTTTAAAAAATGCAAAACCAATTGATATGAATGATGCTATTCAAATTGCTGAGAAATCTTTATCATCTACTCTTAAGAGGAAAAATCGTAAAGTTCTACCTCGTATAATCCCTGTACCAAAAGTGGGTGGATTTTTACCATTAATACCAATTTTAGCGGGTATTCAAAACTTGGAGGAATAGTATCTGGAGGCATGTCGATTGCAAATATGATAAAAAATATAATATCTGCAAAGGATAAAAAGCCCAAGGAACCTGTTGCCATTGGAAATGGGCTTTATTTAAAACCCTATAGAAATGGATATGGTTTCTATCTTCGTCCTTATTCAAAAAACTAATTAGCACTCTACCCAAAAGAGCCCTAACCGAGGTCGACCTAAGAAAATATGCCGCTAACTTGAAATCTTTCAGAGGAGTTTTTATGCGAAATACTTTACCAAGACGTCCTCATAAGATTGAATGTGGAATAATTAATCTGGATTCATCAGATGGAGATGGTACTCATTGGGTAGCATATTTTAAAAATAATACTGTTACGGAATATTTTGATAGTTTTGGTAACCTTCCACCACCGAAAGAAGTTGTCAAATATCTCGGTGCAAATAATTTAAGATACAACTATAAACAACATCAGCAATACAATTCATATAACTGTGGTCATTTGTGTTTAAAGTTTCTGTATTCACAATCATGCAACAATTAAATAAAATATCAATTTTAAATACATAAAAAGTTTCTTTTATTTATAATTTGATAATATCTGATAATTATAAACCATTACATATATTCCATTAATTCAATATCTTTAGCAATACTCATGAGTTCGTCATCATTTACAGCAATCTTATAGTGTCCCCAAGCATAAGTATTTTTTTTATCCTCTTTAACAAATCTTTTATCATCATTGTTACTTAAAACTAATTTCGTAAATAATTGTGTATAAATTTTATGAAATTTTGATTTAAAAAAAACATATCGCGAACATAATATTTATCTTCTAATAAACATAATTTATAATCATTAATACTCAATTTATTGAGTACGCATCTTTTAACACCTTTCGACTTTTTTATTTCTTTCGTATCTGTTATATCTAAGGAATACATTTTGGGACGTAGACCCACAAATTCTCTAATTATTTTTCCATTAGCTTCGTCTTTCATCATTCCTAATATTTTTTTTTTTTTAAAGGTAAATTATATGGATTTTTGGGAGGATATTCGGACGTATCAAAACGCAAATCAATATCGTTGGATATATCTGAATAAAAGTCATCCGTCTTTATTGTGTATATAAAGGAATCCGTATCCATATAATTTAGTAAAAGGTTTTCATTATATTTGGGTTTCTATAGTGAATGGAAATCAACATTAGAAATTTCGATAACTCGAGTACTATAAAACCTAAATATAACGGTTTATCATATGTAACATGATCCCGATCTAATTGAATTGCTATCATAGAGTCGCTGAAATGTTTAACGCTGCGAAATGTTGGATGTGCTATAAGAGCACGAGCACCTAAATGTCGTCCTCTACTTTCCCATTCACTCACAATTTTTATGTTTTTCCTTTTATCTACATTTTCCATAGTTTTACCGTAAACCGAATTGTTGAGTAATTTAAAAAAATTCTTCTCAAAATCACTCTTAGAGAGCGTTCTATGATGAGTATTTAAGTCAATGTAGCTCTTTAACCAAGGTGACTGTTTAAACTTTAAAACTCTATGAACTTTTATTAGTTTCATTCCATTCTTAATACATTGTTGTAGAACTCTATAGTGAATGATATAATTTCGTTTATCTGTTAAGTCTGTTATTAGTTTCGATGTCCTTGAACTACCAACTTTTTATTTTCCGCACAAAAAGGAAAATCATTATGATAATCATGAATTCCTTGGGGATAATCTAAATCTACTTCTAAAATATACCCATATAAAGCTTCTGAATCTATTTCAAATATATTAAAACTTTCAATGTCTTCTACCCATTCAAATTCTCCAGTAGGTAGGTACTGAGACATTGCCCAACCATACAAGTTGTTCGCATCTAAGTAAACAATATATTCAGATGGTTTGGTGGAATCAAAATCAGGCATATATTTGTTGTTGGCTTTAGAATGTCGTTTTGAACATTGGACAATACCACCTCTGATTCCTTTTTTAACGAAATCATACATACTTATATCTGAAATAGTTCGAGTTCTATTTTTGTTGATTTCAACATTGCATCCCAAGATAAGCCCGGAATAGTTGTGTATTGACAAGGATCCAAATCATAGATACTTTTACATATTTTTCGAAAATTTTCTAAGATATCGGTTAGGAGAAATACATCTGTTTTTAAATAGAGAATCATGTAGTCTTTCAATGATTGACAATTTAATGTATTCCATACATTTACAGCATGACTATAGTCCTCAATAGAACACTCACTATTATTTAGTATATTGAAAAATTTCTCACGGGGAGGTAGTTGATTTTCTTCAAGACGTTCAATTGAATCTAAATATTCATAGGGAAAGACACACTTTCTTTTAAGTAAAGAAAACTGTTCAGTGTTGGGATACATTGATCTGAGTACGTGAAAATCTTCAGATCGCAAGTTTTGAGCTAAGCTTTCTAAGGCTGTCATGAATCTATAGGAATCTACAAAACGAATTTCCATGCGTTCATTCTTGAGATTATCCCCCATTGGAATGTATTTCGATAGTGAAATGTAAAGCTCTTTATTGAGTGGAATTACTCTTATGTCTCCGGGAATGGAAGTGAGTTCTTTTACAAATAAATGACAGTCGTAGGCGGAAAAATTATGAAAGAAAACTGGAATAAATTTCGATATCTGATATTTCAAATTACATTCTGAATGAGCTGCTCCACGAAAATCTCCAGTAAAATGACAGTGATCTGCAACTCGATCATTAATAAGATCTTCATTACAGATATGACATACTGAACTCTCCGCTAAGTTTTTCATTTGTTCTTTTGTAAGAGAATTCATTGGTTTACAAACACTTAAATAGTTGCTATAAAGAAATTTACAATCATTTACTAATTTCTTTATAAACACTTCAACACAATCCTCTCCCGTATATATCCTAAACTTATCCAAACTTTCATCAAATTTAGATTTAATAAAATAAGCGAATGCCATTGGCTTATGATGCTTAGTGCTTACAACTTTCTTCGAATCTTTAATATTTATATTTTCCAAAATGCACTCAAAATCGGCGTAAATAACAAAAGGTACATCTAGTTGCTTTTTTTGAGCACGAAACTTTAAAATTTTATTGTCCTCGTCTGGCAGCTTTGTTACGACATGATTACATACCAATTTATGAGCTTCCAATCGTTCCTTGGATAAGGTGTATTGAAGACAGCCATGACAGAGATGTTTCATTCTGTGATTTGCAGAAAGTTGAGAGCTGATTAATCTACAAAAATAAAATTAAAAGAAAAAAATAAAATAATAAAAAAAATAAAAAATTAAATTAATAAAGATAAATATTTTGGGTTACCAACCTTGAAATATTTTTAATCCATATATAATGCGTTTGATTGTTTTCCTTCTCAAAAAACAATAGATTTATATGCTTCTGTTGTTCTCCTCTGGTACAATAATACGGTCCTACAATCGCTTTACTCTCCTCATTCAATCCAAAAACATTTATACTTATTTCTGGATTATTCTCCTCAAAAATTTTAATTTGATTCAATGTCAATGGAAATGATAAGTTGGAGAAATTAAGCAAAGTTCCATCTGGGGTAGTAATGTGATCCAATTTTATATTTAGCTTATAATTTGAGCATTTTTCCAGATTTCGACCTGTTTGAAAGGACGATATCACTGCCCATTTGAAGCAGTTCTCATCTTTATTTTTAACATTTATACAAGCATGTTTTTTCTGAATCCATAATGGAAGCACTATATGACCAGATCCTCTCATGGGTCTATATTGGTTAATGTTCACTTCCAAGTGAACAATTCGTAAAAGAGACCATCCACTATCCCTTTCTTGAAAAACATTCATTTTTTCCAAAATATCTTTGCATTTCTTGGAAAAGTCCTCATTTATATCTGATGACTCCGTTAATATAGTCATTTTAGTTGAGAAAGATTTTATCATTATTTTTGTTTCTTCCTCATTTTGCTTGATTAGCAAATATTCGCAAAATAGTTCTATGTTAGATTTTATCGATGTATGCTTTAGAATTAGGTTGCTCAATGCGTCCAGAACTTCTGTTTTTGCAGCTGCAAAGAAATGTTCTGGAATGAGTATACTTTCATCCTTATTCACATAAACTAGAGTTTCCATTTTTTCGTTAAAAGCATGATTTATCCTCTTGAGGTTTTCACTAAAGTCAACCATGCTATTCTTTTTATGTTGATTGGTTCGCAGATGATAAGACCAATCTGTTATAATAACATCTACTTCACATGCTTCACATTTCTTCGTGACAAGGTTTTCATCAGACATGTTTTGATCTTGGATTTGAAATTCCGTACCATGAAGTGTCTCATAATGACTTTTTATAGCAAAACGGTTTTTAAATCTAATACCGCAATATTCGCACAGAATATCAGAATCGTTTTGGTCTTGGTTTGGAAATTCCATACTATGAGTTGTCTCATAATGTCGTTTGAGAGTAAAATGATTCTTTAAAATAACACCGCAATATTCGCATAAAAAATTGTTCTTTAAATGCATTGCCCTTTTATGGCGTTTCATACCCGTTTCTGAAGAAAACTCCTTTAAACAAATTTCGCAAGCCTTATTCATTTTGATTGTTAATTTTTATATTCTAGAAACAAAAAAGCAAAATATGATATTAAATTCAACCCTACGTTCCCAGTAGGAATGAAAGGAATAAATATACATAAAAATATATTACATTAAATAAAATTTTAAATGCTACGTGCACACTTCAGAAAAGGATGCAAAGGGTCACATACCTGGGGGTTTGACGGCGGAATTGTCTGCGATCGTCTTTGAGTGTAAACTTTGATGATGGACGTTAGTCTCTATCAATACGAGGATCACGATATGGATTGGACAAGTCCACGGGGATTTTATACACTTAAAGATGACACTACTTTCGAAACCGACGCTCACGATCGTTTTTTCGTTTTTAATTTGAAGAAAGTACCAATACGAGGATCACGATACGGATTGGACAAGTCCACGGCGATTTTATACACTTAAAGTGACACTACTTTCGAAACCGACGCTCACGATCGTTTTTTCGATAAATTTAAACTGAACTGTTTGATTTCACTTTAAAGAATGGCAACGTCAAAGGAGAAAATCTGATTTTATGCACACTTCACTTGTAAGACTGATAGCGCCAATAGAACAAATTTTATTTTTTTACCTTCACACTTTTCTTCAAACTTCCACACAGTTTCTCACCCACACCATACTCAACATATATGTACTTTTTTCAAAACATTCAATCCCAAAAATATCCCCCCGATTGAACTGAACTTGAACTTGAAAAATTTTTGAATAAACATCCAATGAGGCACGCTTCAACTTGTTCTGGCTAAAAAATCATGCCTTGTCTTCATCTCAATGACTTCAGTAGCGATAAGTCAATCCAGCTCTAACCCAATGTTTACATATTGAACTATATATGCTCTCCTACCGCACAGCTTTCCCCACACCATACTCACACATATATGTACTAATTTTTCAAAACATTCAATGAGACAAGCTTCAACTTGTTCTGGCTAAAAAATCATGCCTTATCTTCATCTCAATGACTTCAGTAGCGATAAGTCAACTCCAGCTCTAACCCAATGTTTACATATTGAACTATATATGCTCTCCTACCGCACAGTTTCTCACCCCCTCAACTCTTCAATGAGGCTCAATGTGAACCTTCTCAATAAACCTTCAAAATTTTTCCAAAGACCAAATTATGTCCTCATAAAACCAAAAAAAATTTCCAAAACCTTGTATTCCCATAAAACCAACAAAATTTAAAGCCTAAAGTTTACCTCATAAAATTCCTAAATTTTTCCAAAGCCTAAATTATGTCTCTCATATAAAACCAACCAAAATTTAAAGCCTAAATTATTCACCATTAAACCAACCAAAATTTTCTAATGGGGCGTCTAACCGCAAAATTTTCAGATTAAATTCCCTTCATACAAAGAACAAAAATTTTTAGTCCAAATTCACCTTATAAAAAACAAAAATTTTTGCTAAATGGCGATCTCATACAAATCAACAAAAAATTTTTTGCCAAATTCGCTTTTTTAGATTTTCCTACAAAAAAAGGCAATCCAAACGAACAATCCCCCCACAATTTTGGAAGGAATGGCCCATCGATATTTTTACCGAAATAAAAAATACACATTAATTTGTTTACAAATTTTCACACCCATACTGCTAAAAAAACAATCAAAGAAAAAGCATTAAAGCAATCCCGCATTTTCTCTACATGCGAGAGCATAAAGAGGAAATTTTTAGACTTTAGGCACATATAACCAATATGTCCTCTCATCGAATTTGCGCGGGACGTTTCGCGCAGTGTTGCCAAAAAAAACTGAAAAAAGTACACAAAAGGACCTTTTTTATAGAAAAGGTACGCACATATATATTTTTTTTGAAAAAGAAAAATCACAAAAACTAACGTAATTTTTTCATAGGTAAATATTTAACAGAATTTTTTTTTTTTTTTTAGTCAAAGACAAGTTTTGAGTAAAACTTTTAAAAATACTTTAACGAGCATTCGCTTTAGCAAGGCTCGCATTTAACGACCATTTCAATTTTTCTATTGAATACTTTAATAACGAGCAAAATGGCATACATTTTTTTTCTGCACTCGGTTTAACGGCAACATAAAAAATCAGTGAAAAATCATAAAGAGAAACAAAGAGGAATGCAAGAAATACAGCCCAATTATGGGGAATTTACATTTCTCGAAACTAAAATTATCATTTTTTAAATAGATAGGGTAAGGAAAATTATGAGTGGATCAAATACCCATTCCCACATATTTAAAAAAGATGAAGTTTACTGCCGAGAAAAGTAAATTCCCCGGGAATATTCAGAATCGAGCTGATCGTTAGCCCAGTTTCTAATTTTAACCTTTAACAATCAAAGAAAAACTGAAATCGATAGTCCTGCAACTCTAATGGGGAGTTGATCGAAATAGTACGCAAATCGACCAAAAATAATTTGGTACATAAAAAGTACTCAGGTGATTGAAAAAGTACGCAATGCGTACTAAAGTACACAAAACGGCAACACTGGTTTCGCGTCAGTTAGAAAGAGATGTTACTCGGCAGACAAAAAGACCGAAAGAGAAATATTTTTGGTGAGTACCTAAGTGAGAAATGCTCATTTTATTGGGTACCCAAGACCGTGTTGAAAGGAGTCAAAATGAAAACGGCTCCTGAGTGACATAAAGTTTATATGCTTTATGGTTTTGTTCATATTAACTATATATGTCACTCAGGAGCCGTTTCTATTTTGGCTCTTTTCAACACGGTCTTGTGTACCCACCAAAATAAGCATTTTTCAATTAATACTCACCAAAATATTTCTCTCTCGCTCTTTTTTTGACTGCCAGTAACATCTCTTTCTAACTGGCGCGAAATGTCCCACCCAAAATCTATGAGAGTGACATATATAAATATATGGTTTTGGTTCTTTTGAGGAAACATTTCTTATGGGCCGTTAAAAAATAACGAGTCAAGAACCCGTAAATTGAAAATATTAACGGATAAAAAATAATTAAATAAAAAATAAAATTAAAAAATAAACGAATTCGTGAAATAGTCAGGTTAAAGATAAACGTTAAAAACTGTGGCACACCGATGCATTCATGCCGCTCGACTTTTTAATGGAAAAACACGGGGAAAAACACGTTCCACTTCATATGGCCTTCCTTGATTTAGAAAAGGCATTTGATGGCGTTCCTCATGATCTCATTTGGTATGCTTTGAGAAAACACTTAGTGCCGGAAGAACTTATTATGTGGGTAAAACTTCTGTATGCAAATCCAAAAGTCGAGTACATTCTGCTGCCTGAATTTCTTCTGAATTTTCAATATCTGTAGGCGTTCACCAAGGATCAGCTCTATCTCCTCTTTTGTTCATATTAGTTATGGATTCAATTACCGAAGACCTACAAATATCACCCCCTGGACGTTACTTGCCTTCCTTCCCCCTAAAAACAACTTACCAAACAAGTACAAGACTGGCATGATAGATTGTCTATGTTTGGACTACGTCTGAATGTCGGGAAAACAGAATACATGACAACAGACAATTGCGAAGCAGGGACCATCAAAATAAATAACACTGACTTACCAAGGACGGAAAAATTTAAATATCTTGGGTCGACACTTTCTGCTGACGGGACGATCACTCGCGAAGTTACTGAAGAGTTAACGCCTTTTGGTCAAGTGGCGTTCAACGACTGGTGTTATGTGTGATAAAAAGATAAGCGACCGCTTAAAATCCAAAATTTACCGCACAGTCATCAGGCCAGTCGCTCTTTATAGTACCTACCGAATGTCTACCAGCAACGAAAGTAGCAGAAAAAAGGTTAGTGTTATGGAAACAAAGATGCTTCGCTGGATATCCGGACTCACTCGTCTTGATCATGTTCCAAACGTCGACATCCTTAGACGCTATGGAGTTGCGCCAATTATTGGGAAAATGCGAGAAGCAAGGCTACGCTGGAATGGACACGTCCTGAGAGCAAATGAGGAGACTTTGGCAAAGAAAGGCTACGCACTGGACATCCAAGGTTGCAGAAAAAAGGGGGCGTCCGAAACAGCGCTGGATGGATACAATAAAATGGGACCTAGAGGCTGTAGGACTTACCTCGGATGATGCAACCGACAGAACAAAATGGAGGAACTGGTCGCGTTTTGCGGATCCCGGGATAGACCGGGATAATTAAACTCGCAAGAAGAAGAAGAATAAAAAGTAAAATTTAAAAAAATCTAAATAAATATCAATATCTCTACGAAAGCGTACGCCAAACCCTCCAGGGAAAAATTTGATGATTTTTCAATTTTAACTACAGATATAAATATTGACAATAACCCAACAATACTAAATCCAATAGAAGTAAACAAATGCATTTTTTTACAAAAACCAAAAATCTTCCATTTTGAGCATTTTTAACAACTTAAATAACAAGTAAGGGTTTACAGTCAGGCGCACCTGACAATACAATACCCCAACCAGATAAACAGTTAGCTGTATAACGCCCTTAAATATATAAAAATCAGCCTTATTGGATCCGCCATTTTGTTTTTCTAAAAAAAAGTTCAGATTCGAACTAAGCGACCTCCAAAACCCCCTCAATCAAAGTTTCCGAGTTTTGGCCATGTTTTCCGATTTGTGGACCACTGTGCATCGTCCTATAGCTCAACTACTTCGATAAGAAAACTGTATACGGAAAGACAGGTATATCACCCTTTTATTCAAAATTCGACGAGAATGAATATTTTCATTTTTCTTCTTCTATTTTTTAATAATAAAAGTCCACTTCAAACACTTCTTTACTCAAAAACAAAAACAAAAATTTCAGAATACTGTCGATTACACAAAAAACAGACATAATGGCATTGGAAAAATAAAAAAACAACCAGACAAACACCCGTTCCTTAAATATTCTATACCTACATCAAAAACAAAAAATAATCACAATCAGCGAGTATACATTCTACTGATTCTCTTTTAGCAAGAACGAAATAATAAATTGAGAGCAAGAGCGAAATGAAAAATTGAGAGTAAACGCTAATAATTTGGGAGCGGGTCGCAAATTAGAAACCCGCATATCATTTCTGATTTTTCGACATGGTTCTTCTATATTATTCCTTATTCTATGGTTCAACTCACCCGTTTTTCCACAGCGCTGTCATTGAAAAACAACCGTACCATTTTCAAAGCTTTTAGGGTTGGTTGTAGGTGGGTCCATATGGCCTTAAATAGGGTGACTTAAGTAAGAAAAAAATTTTTCTTGGTTTTTGTTTAATATTTCTTAGCAAAAAATAACCCAAAATTATTACACCGTCTTTGTATTTTAAAATAAAACTAAAACAATTTATTTGTGCTTTTTATAAAATACTTAAATGCTAATCGTAATTCCGTATTGCTATTAAAGAAGAACTTAAAGGATATCACAATTTCTTTGTGCTTTTTAATTAAAAATAAAATATTTAAATACTAAGAATAAAAGGAATGCAAAATAAATTAAAATTAGACTTCAGTATCGTCTGCTGGGGTTTTAATCTCCGATTGGTTAGAAAGCTTTTTCCTTCAACTTTCTCGGAAATGCTTTTTCTTAACATAGTTTTAAAGCATCACGCAGCTCCCGCTCAGCTTTATCGTTGTGTATAATTTCTGTGAATATGAACGGGAGTACACGATTTTCACACAGAGCCAAAAGATTTCACATGATAACACCAAAAACAAAATCAATGCCACACACACGAACAAGTTCATGAGACTCAAAAAAGATCAAATGAACAAATTTGGTTTTAATTTTAATGAAAATTGGATTGTGAACAAAACATTTATTGTTTTTCCGGATGAAAGCCGCTGGTTACTTTCATTAGGGAAGAAGTTTGCAATTCCTGTTCGCAAAAACAATTGGTCTCCGATCCATATAGTCGCGGATGTAGAACCGGCGATTCAAACAATAAACAATGAGAGAGAGAAAGAAAAGGTGCGCTCAATATTAAGCAATAGGGTTGCCAACCACAAAAATAGAATCAAAAACACTCCAAAAGAGAGATTCATTTTGGGGATTTATAACAACACACAAAAGTTTATTCGGAAATACAAACATGAAATTGTAGTGACCTCTTCTGACAAAGGTAACAAAACGGTTGTCATGTATAAGATGGATTACACGACTAAGATGAACACACTCGTACAAGACAAAAATACGTATAAAACTATTAAGAAGATCCAACCACCAAACAATGAGGAAAAACAATGCAATAGTAAATGGACTATATAAATCACATCATATTGACGCAAAAACCAAAACTCAACTTTATTGTTCAGCAGCGACCGCACCAAGGCTTTAGGATTACCCAAAATTCACAAACCAGACCTACCTTTAAGACCTATCACAGCATCAACAAATGTTCCATGCTACAATCTGTCCAAATTCACTGGCAGAATTTTAAAAAACATCATTTCCAGTCGCTATAAACGTGAAAAATGCTCTAAACTTAAGGATCGATTAAATGACATCACGCTTGACGAAGATGAGATTTTGATATCATATGACGTTGTATCACTTTTTACGAACATTCCAATATACACAGCAATTAAAATAATAATGGACAAGTGGAGCACGATTAACCAACATACGAAGATAACGAGATCTCAATTTTTAGAAATTCTTAATTTTTTGCCTCAAAGACAATAATTATTTTTCGTTCAATGAAGCACTTCATAATCAGACGTTTGGTATGCCGATGGGGAATCCCTTGTCTCCAACAATAGCGGACATTGTGATGGACCACCTACTCGATGAAACTATTGACAATTTAAAAGCAGATAACATAAAATTAAAGCTATTTAAAATACGTTGATGATATATTTGCCATTATTAAATCAGATGACAACACTAAAATATTAAAATCTCTAAACAGCTACCACAACAAAATTAAATTTACATATGAGTTGGAAAAGAATAATAGAATACCCTTTTTGGACATGGAAATTCACAGGAATAATAACAAATTAACATTTGATTGGTATCAAAAGGAAATAGCCTCTGGAAGAAAATTAATTTCCATTCAAGTCAAAACCCAAAGTCAAACGACAAACGTTGCACAAAACCTTATCAACAAAATCTTCACTTTAAGTGATGATCAATTTAAGAAGAAAAATTCACGAAGATCAAAGACATCCTCAATAAAAACGACTACCCACCACATTTAATAACAGATTGCTCAAAATCTCAACAAACAATAAAAATACTCAACGTGATAGACAGAGGGATGGCAACCCTAAAAAGTTTTTTAGAGTGCAGTTCATCCCAGAACTGACGGAGTCAAAGAAACCAAAGAGTATTAATATATAAAGAGGTGACAATGTACTCTATCGGCTCTCTTTGCATTTTGAAAATCATACCACACATATGGCGATACACTTCGTACCTAATGCCATTTCGTCCCGTCTCATAATGCGAATAGTAATTGAAAACAGAAAAACGAAAGGCGAATGTTAGAAGCTTGCGTAAAAGGACAATTCTTGAATGAATTGTGCGTTTGCTTTCGCGCAGAGTAAAAGGGATGGAAATTTTTTTAAGCTTGTGCGCATGCAAAGGCTACTTGACGATACGAAGAAAAAATAGCCGAACAGTGTGGAATATTTGACTATTTCAAATCTTTCTTCAGACAAGTCCTATTTTACTTAATATTGATATAATTTTTATAGTAAAATAAAAAATGAAATGTTATCAAATTGTTTCTAGACATTAAGAAAGCTATTTTGCTGAATTTTATATTCATAATCTATAGTTCATGAAAATTTTTTTATAAAATGAAAGGAACAGACTCGATATTTGCACACTGTATCATACTTTTGAAATTTTTTTTAGTAGGATTGATTGAAATGAGCAAAATTCGTTCTTGGAAGGACGGTGGAAGGGAAAAGAAGTTCTATATGTATGAGCATAACAATGCTTGTATGTATTTAAAATGGAATGATTCAGCTTGTTAACATTCGATGGTGCAAATACATTGTCCGTTGAAGACCCATAAAAAAGATTCTTGAAAATTTCAATTTGGCTATTGACTTCAACAATTTTTTCTCTTACATTTAAATTTATTATTTTGGTAATATTCAAAAAAATCCTTATATTAGTTGAAAAAATTTCAATATAAAGGCAATTCAAAAAGTCTTCTAAAATTAATTTTTAATATAGCCCCACCTTAAAGGGAGTATTTTTACAGCTGAAAATACTAATTTCAGCAGAGGAAAAATTTTAAAGAGATTTAATTGTTAATATCAAAAGTAAAATTACATAGCATCAGAAAAACATCAGGAAAAAAAAAATTTCGATTGCTAAAATTTACATTTCGTAATAGCTATGCTTGCACCCTAGGCTCGAAAAAATATTAAAGTAATTAAAATTAAAATATTAAAAGGGTCGAATTAAAACTAAAAAAAACAAGCACATAATGTTACAAAAGGTAATCAAAGCGACCAAGCTTCGACTTTTTCGCATTTAGCGCCGCGCAAGTCACCCTACAGAACCATACGGTAGTGACTTTGCATTGGTCACGTAGAAACAGGAAAACGACATAAGCCACCGACTCGAAAAACGATTTTTGAATTTTCAGGCGCACACACAAACTCATATATGCGCATAAGTAAGGCACGCAATCGAAAGAATAACAGCACAGCGGCTGAACTGCCGAAAAACTATAAGGAATGAAAACCGGTTCTCAATGCGTAAAGGCGAGAAGTCAGATTTTCGTTTTTGTCTTGATCCATTAACCCAGCCGGAAATGTCCCAGTGAATCAATGATTTCAGCATGACATAGAGCCGTGACTGCTCCTGATTATACACCAACTTTCTAATGAAATTTACACACAAACGGCTTGGCCGTCATCAGAGTACAAGTCACGAATTAGTCATCGACAGTGGAGTAGATCTACTCCGTCGTATCGATACCTTTATCGATGACATTGCCATTGGAGTTGCGATGAATAATATTACCTCTCGATGACATTGCCATTGCAATTGAAAAGTACTCAAATTTTCCCCATGATATTTGTTGCGATTAAGGTATAGTTTTGTTTAATTCATACAGTGTAAAGAGGTATTAAAGGTTTGCCGTGTAAAGGCGCACATAGTTGTCCAGTATAAAATGTATGTAAACCGATAGAAAGTTTCGATATGTAGTATACATCCCCATTTTGATGTTTTCATTCGATTTAAAATAGCAGAGCAGGAAGCACACGAAAGTGTAAGATTGAATTATCTTTTATTTTATAACACGTATTTGTAAAACTTTTAATTTTTTTTATTTATGTTAACTTAGGAAATAAAAACTCACACTCTCACTCTACTAACGTATTTTACTGAGTTTTTATTTGATCTGCTCGAAAGAATCGGAACATCTTTTTATTTCACTTTCTTTCGCGTGGAACGAGAGATAAAAATATTCATCCGGCCGGAACTTTGAAAAGGAGCCAGCGATTGAAAAGTTAAGTGGAACCCTTTAAGAAGGAGGAAGAGCTTTGTGATCAAAGCAGCGAAGCAACCAGCGACATCGGTGCGTGTAAGCAGAGCACTCACAGAAGACCGAAGGGAAGAAAGAGACAACTGCTGAACGTTGATTCTGAGAAGCAAAGGGAATTCATGTGAAATTGTGCAACGCTTTGAGACGAAATTGAGGTTAGGGTTGCGTGGAAGTAAAACGGGTAAGTGTTTGCGAGATCCGTTTTCGAGATTGATTGGGGTTCAAGTGGTGGTGCGATAGGTATTGTGAGTTGTAAATAAAATGCCTATTTCTCGTTCGAACAAGAAGAAAGCTCTCAGAGAGTCCATTAAGCCCCAAGAAGATAAAACTGAAATTCTATCGCGTGTGTCAGAACACGAACAACGGTGGGATCACACAGAGTTGGATAACACATTTGAAGTACAGGAACGATGTGGTGGAGAATCCGTTTGTCAGCAGGGCTACGAAGCTCAAATTGGCGAAATGACTAAAAAGATACGACAACTTCAATTGGAGCTGGAGATGGAAAAGTCAAAGCATTCTTATGACGTCGATGGTGCAGCGGCAGCTGCAGAGGCAGCGGCAAATAGTTACGAAGAGGCTGCATCGGTGAATATGAACGGTAACACTGGTTCCAAGGAGCAAGCTGGTGATGATTCCCTAACAGCAGTGCTACAGAAATTAAATAATACATTGATGAAAAGAGAATCGGTATATAAAGGTAAAATTGTTGATTTGCCAGAGTTTGACGGTGAGCCTGAGACGTGGCCAATGTTTGTTGAAACATTTGATATGACGACAGAGGAATATAATTACAATGACAGGCAAAATTTACTAAGGCTACAGAAGGCATTAAAGGGAAAGGCCAAGGAAGTTGTGGAATGTTTGCTTATTCACAGTTGTAACGTTAGCAGAATACTGGAAGTTCTGAGAGATCGCTTCGGTAATCCTGAAGTTCTAGTTAAAAGTCAAGTTGCACAAATAAGAGCATTCCCTACGATACCTGAGAACCGAATCGAGCAGTTAGTTCCCTTTGCGACAAAGGTGCAAAATCTGACTTCTTTTTTGTTGGCAGCCGGGTGTGAACGTCATTTGGCAAATCCCATTCTAATGGAAGAGTTGATTCTGAAACTGCCAATGCAGAGACGCCTGGAGTGGGCAAAACATGCTATAAGCGTTGAACCGTATCCTACAATTGTTGATTTAAGCGAATGGTTGCAGTCTTTGGCCCGGGTGATCGGTCTTATGTGTTTAAATGCTGAAAAAGATAAGAGTGAACCAGATAAGAACAAGGGTCGGAACCGACTATTTCATGCAAGTAATACGGAGAACGGTAAACGAGAAGTTCAAGAGGCTAAGGCAAGCGATCAGAAGAATAAATGCGCAGCTTGCAAGGAACCACATATCCTCGAAGGGTGTTCAAAGTTCAAGGACATGTCAGTTAAACAAAGATGGCGCGTTGTTCGGCAAGGTCAACTGTGTTTTTGTTGCTTAAAGCGAGGTCATCGGAGTGTTGACTGCAAAGAGCGTCAACATAAGAGGATGCTGGAGTCAGGGCTCACAGTACACAAGTTGTTGCATGAGGCTAACGATGATAACGACGAATCCAGGGATGGCAATACAGCTACAGCGCGTATCTATACGAATATCGCGCTTCCAAGGCGAAATTCTAAGCTCTTGTTTAAAATATTACCGGTAAGACTGTATGCAAAAGGAGTGGCAGTGACCTGCTACGCCTTTTTTGATGATGGGTCATCGGTTTCCTTGATGAACAAAAGTTTGGCTGCAAGATTGGGCTTGAAAGGAACAAAGGAGAGTCTTACACTTCAGTGGTTCGGCAACAATACTGTGACTGAATCATCCAGCCGCTGTGATTTGAAAATATCGCGAATTCAAAGCAAAAGTAACATCTTTGATATTAAGGGTGCTAGAACAGTGGATGATCTCAGCTTGCCATCACAAACAATCAATTTGAAAGATTTGCACATGAAATATCGCCACATGCGTAAACTGCCAATATATGAATGCAACGGTGAGGTACCACAGCTGCTAATTGGTATCGATAATGCTCACTTAGGAGTAGCATGCAGAACTATTGGTGGCGGATGGAAGGGTCCAATTGCAGTGCTGACAAAGCTTGGCTGGATGATATATGGTAAGATAGATTGTGCCGATTCTGAAACAAAGGGTCAATTGTATCTAGCTCGGGAAATAAAAAATGACCGCTTGGAAAAGCTTTTGACAGACTATATCGTTAACGAGAGCATCGGTGTACGTGAGGCGACACACGTGGAATCAGAGGAGGTTGTTCGAGCGAGAGAAATTCTAGCCCAAACGACGAAACGCATTGGTGCCCGGTTTGAGGCGGGTCTTTTGTGGAAAGATGACAGCACGCGATTTCCCAGCAGCAGAGAAATGGCGATGAAACGCCTAACTTCATTGGAACGAAAATTCGATGCAAACGAGGATTACAAAAAGGAATACATCAACAAAATTGATGAATATTTAGCGAAGAACTATGCGCGGAAACTGTCACAGGAAGAACTTCGAACACCGAAATGGCGTGAATGGTATTTGCCTCATTTTGGAGTTCACAATCCGAACAAACCGGGTAAATTGCGACTCGTATTTGACGCGGCGGCTGAGGTTCACGGAGTGTCTTTGAATTCTATGTTGCTGACTGGACCAGATGAGAGTAAGCCATTGGTCGCCATTCTTATGCAGTTTCGTCAGGGAAAGATTGGTGTTTGTGCAGATATTGTGCAAATGTTCCACCAAATAAGGATTCGATTAGAAGACCAACCAGCACAAAGATTTTTTTGGCGAAGGGACAAAACCGATCCTGTGGAGGAATATGTGATGATATCCATGATATTTGGATCAACTTGTTCTCCCTGTTCCGCGCAATATATAAAAAACAAAAATGCAAGGGAGTACGAGAAGGTTTATCCAACAGCTGCAGCCATAATAATCGAGAACCACTATGTTGATGACATGGTGCACGCGTTTGACACCGAAGAAGATGCGATAGACACAACAAAGCAAGTAACTTGGATCCACAAGCAGGGAGGTTTTGATCTTGAAAGATTTGTTTCCAATTCGGCGCTGGTGAATGTCGAATTAAACAAAAACGAAAAATTTACAGAGCTATTAAGCCTCGATAAAGGAAACGACTCCAATTTCCAGAAGGTTCTGGGAATGTATTGGGATACAACTGGGATTGCTTCAAATTTGTTTTGGCCTTTGGAAAGGTGAATAAGGATCTGCTGGACCATGTGCGACCACCGACGAAACGCGAAGTATTAAGCATTACAATGTCGGTTTTTGATCCGTTCGGTGCTGTAGCTGATTACTCGATAATGGCCAAGCTGATTCTTCAGTCGATATGTCAACAACAGCTGACTTGGGATGAGCCCATCACTGAGGAAATATACCGGGCATGGAAGAAATGGATGCAAAATCTGGAGGATATTAAACGCATCAAGATACCTCGTTGGTACGGGAATGGATTCCGAAATAATCCAGTTCAGCTCCATATATTTTCGGACGCCAGCGAGATAGCGTACGCAGCGGTGGCATACTGGAGAATTGAAAACGCCGACATTGCCGAGGTAGCCTTTGTATGTGGAAAAGCGAAGTGTGCCCCACTTAAGACGACTTCTATTCCCCGATTGGAATTATTAGCGGCTGTGATGGGAGTACGCCTCAAAGAGATGATAATACAACACCATAAATGCGAAATTTCTCGAGTTGTGATGTGGTCCGACTCTACAACAGTGTTGGCATGGATAAGATCGGATCATAGGACCTACCACAGCTACGTTGCACATCGAGTAGATGAGATTTTGGAAAAAAGTCAAATTTGTGAATGGCGATGGGTTCCGACTGCGTTGAATACGGCAGATTTTGGTACTCGCATACCCAATGGCAACAGAGAGTCTCTGTGGCGTGACGGACCAACGTTTTTGCGACAGAAGGAAGACTGTTGGCCAAAGGACAAGAAGATAGAGAAAACTTCAGAAGAGATCCGGAAACGAGCATATGTGCTACAAGCCTCTACGCAAGAGAATGATATTTTTATGGCATATGAAAATTTAAATAGACTTCGAAGAGTGGTGGCATGGATATTTCGCTTCAAAAACAATACAATAACAAAGAACACAAAAATCCGAGGCTACCTGAAGGTGGAAGAGTTGGACAAGGCAACCACACTTTTATGCAGGTTGGCGCAAGCTTCCAGATTCTAAGAAACGAAGGAGTTGTGGATAAACGCAGTAGTCTGTACAAGTTGACGCCTATTTTAGATGTAGACGGATTAATCCGAGTGGGAGGCCGCATTGACAATGCGTTGATGGTACCTTATATTACCCGTTCACCGATAATTTTGCCCAAGGATCACGTATTGTCGACTCTTGTGATACAGCATTTCCACCGTCTATGTAGGCATCAAAACAAGGAGACCGTTATCGCGGAGGTACGTCGTAAATATTGGATTCCTAATATTAGACAGCTTGTGGGTCGGCAACAACGTGACTGCCAAGAATGTAGAAATAGAAATGCCAGACCAGAATAGCCAAAAATGGGACAGCTACCAGAGGATCGACTTTCTCCATATTTGCGTGCATTTTCGTATACGGGAATCGATTATATGGGGCCATTTGGCATTACAGTTGGTCGAAGAACGGAAAAGCGTTGGATTTGTTTGTTCACGTGTCTAACGACTCGTGCGATTCATTTAGAAGTTGCGAAGGACCTGTCAACGGATACGTGTCTAATCTGTATAAGAAATTTTATCAACAGACGAGGAACTCCAGTTCGCATCCGTTCCGATAACGGAACAAATTTTGTAGGCGCCGCGAAAGAAATTCGAAATCATTGGAATAATCACCGAATCGGAGAAACTCTAGCTGACAAGCGAATCGAATGGGTTTTCAACAGCCCGTTGAACCCCCACGTCGGGGGATGCTGGGAACGTCTGGTTCGTAGCGTGAAAAGAGCCATGGGCCATGTATTGCAAAAGCACCCGTTGCAGGAGCATGCTCTTTATAGCCTCATGTTAGAAGCTGAAAATATTGTTAATTCGCGGCCCCTGACTCACATACCTGTCGACGCACCAAATGAAGAGCCACTGACCCCCAATCATTTTCTGGTAGGTTCCGCTAACACCACTCAGATTTCCCACCCTGCCGAGGAAATGTACATTGTCACCCGAAAGCATTGGCGAAAGGTTCAGCAATTGCAAAACAGCTTTTGGAAGAAATGGGTGTCAGAATACCTTCCCGACTTGTGCCGCAGAACAAAATGGTATCGACCCGCAACACCACTTAGGCAAGACGATGTTGTGTTGATTTGCGATAAAAACATTCATCGAGCAAATTGGCCAATGGGGTTCATCTCTAGAACATTTCCTGGAAAGGACAATCAAGTGCTAGTTGTTGAAGTGCGTACGAAGGATGGACTTGTCAAACGACCAGCATGTATGATTGCAAAACTGGATGTTTGTGAATCTATGGGGTAGATTCACGGGGGTGGGGATGTTGCGATTAAGGTATAGTTTTGTTTAATTCATACAGTGTAAAGAGGTATTAAAGGTTTGCCGTGTAAAGGCGCACATAGTTGTCCAGTATAAAATGTATGTAAACCGATAGAAAGTTTCGATATGTAGTATACATCCCCATTTTGATGTTTTCATTCGATTTAAAATAGCAGAGCAGGAAGCACACGAAAGTGTAAGATTGAATTATCTTTTATTTTATAACACGTATTTGTAAAACTTTTAATTTTTTTTATTTATGTTAACTTAGGAAATAAAAACTCACACTCTCACTCTACTAACGTATTTTACTGAGTTTTTATTTGATCTGCTCGAAAGAATCGGAACAATATTCTTGGTAAAAAAATTAATGAATTGGTCATTTATGAGAAAATTTCTGGCTGGGAATGAATTCTTACGTTTCGAGTGTCCAAAGAGTATTTAATATATCAATTTGAATTTTTCAGTGGCCGAAAATTGCAAAGGCCAAATACAAACGTACGTATGTAGATTGGCGCACACACAAACTCATATATGCGCATAAGCGCGGCACGCAATCGAAAGAATAACAGAAAAATCGCGCGACTGCGAAAAACTATGAATGAAAACCGTTTCTCAATGCGTAAAGGCGAGAAGTCAGATTTTCGTTTTGTTTTGATCCTTTCTATCAATTCCTACATTTCGAGTGTCTTTCTTTCCTCGATTTCATGCTTTGTGAGCGTTTCATTTGCCAAAGCATAGTGTATCCTCATCTACGTGGTATCATCGAGAACGAGTGAAAAATGGGATTTGCCATAGAGTACGTTGGCGTCTCTTATATATATTAATACTCTTTGAAGAAACTAAGAGAGTTTCTTAAAGACGAAAACGTTCTCTTTGCACATAGATCGAACATGACACTGAAACAATTATTCACTAACACAAAAGACAAAACGGAGAAAAACGAGAATTTTAACATCGTCTATGAAATAACATGCAAAGGCAATGAAAATGAGAATTGCGGTTTGCATTACGTGGGCACTACAAAAAGAACACTTAAGACAAGAATAAATGAACATAAATCGGACATGGAAAAGAAAAAACAAACAACTGCTCTTGCACAACATATATTAGAAAAGCGACACACACCTGACTTTGACAATGTTAAAATACTTGACAGAGAAAGCAGATTTAACATAAGACTGACTTTGGTGAATTTGCGGATCCAGCAGAGAGGGGAGAAAGCGGTAAATACGAAGGATGACCAAGACAGCACCAAATCAGTTTATTCTGTGATTTTTTATAAACTGTGATATATTTTTTAAGCGCGTGTCGTTTTTTGTGTTTTTTAAAATTATATTTGCAATTTTTTATTTTTTTTATATTATTTTTAAATTTTTTTTTTTTTTTTTTTATTGACAAAGTTTGTGTTTCTTGACGTTTGATTTTTATGTAAGTCCATTAATTTCAAAAGAGCCTTAATTTAGTTAAAAAAATTTTAAAGAATAATTTTACAATAACTTTTTTAGGATCAATAAAAAAACTCAACACCTGTGCCCCTGAGGATGTCACCAAAAAAGTGACGAAACGTTGGGTAGTGTATGGAATAAAACTTTGTTTTATTTGCATAAAAAAACCTATTGACCAAGAAGCTCAAGTTCATTGGAACACGGTTTTCAAAAAAAATTAAATTGGTCAAAATATTCTTTCAATGAAACTCTTAAATCAAAAGTTTATTATTAAAGTGAATAAAATGTTAAATACCTATTAGATTAGAGTAAAAATTGCCATAGTCTTTCAGGCGAATCTTCAAATGGGGTTCCATCCCAGATTTATTTGGAGAATAAATTCAGAAGATAGAATTTGGTTAATGCATTTTTTTAAAATTCTTTGCCAATAACTTCTTCATAAGTGGAACCTGAAAAATGTGATGGTTTACTATTAGTAATTAGTTTATTTAAAACTATTTGCAGAAAATAATCAAAATAAATATAAGAAATCAATAATTTTTTTAAACTTACATATAACAGCTTTTGGTATTTTAAAATTTCATCGAAACTCGGCCAGTTGTTCTTGGTTTTGAAGTGGAAAAAATTTCTATGGGCGTTGTCAATTGCCTTATATTGCTTAATTATTTTCTTCAGCATGTCTTTATGCTGTCCTAAAATTTGGCATAGCGTATTGTTTTGAGCCTTAAGTCCAAACAATGTTTCTGGAAATATTTGAATATGGTATATTTAAGGTGGCCATTTTCGACAATAGTGATTTTTGGTGGCAAAGGTCTATCTTAACAATTAAAAGCTGTTTGAAACAAGGTTTGAGTTAGCTTCCTCTTCGCTGCTGGTCCGGGTGAATTTCAAAATATATAAAATGACATCTCTTGTTGTTCTCTACTCTTTGTTGCAACATGGTAGGAGCCCAGCGGTAATAACTTGATTTTTTCTACAAGAAATTCATGCGAGCCACCCCTTACGTAAGGCGAGTAGGGGGGATATGTTCGTTCTGGGTGTGCAACTTTTTTTGTATGGAAAATCGGAAAAAGACGCACATTATTTATTTATTTTTTTATTATTTATTGTTCATAGATATTCAGGATAGTACATAGTTTTTTTTTTTTTAAACATACTAAGGAACAGTTTAATGGCGATACACAGTGTGTTGTGCGCCAGATTGGCAAAAAGATATGAATGTATAGTAGTAAAAGTAAGTAATCTAACTGTATTCATTTATGATGAGTTCTCTATATTTCAAACACGTTAAGATATAGCTTACAATACTAGTATGATCTGGACCGTTTTAAAATATTTATAGTCTCGCTGCGTGACAACAGACGGTTGCCAAAAAAACGAAGCCTGTGGGCACGAAAAATTGGGCACACGCCTATAAAATGGTATGTGTTTTCTGTTTTATCTAGATTGCAAATTGAGCAAATACCACCGTTCCATCTTTAAGGCCCTACCGTTTATATTAAGGAGCCCACCTCTAGCACGCAAGATAACTCCAATAGAATAAGCCGGCAGGCTATCGCTAAAGTAGGATAAGTTGTCGTATGAAAGTAAAGAGTATAGGTCATGGAAACTGCTCCCCCTGCATCCTGGATATACTGCGTGTATTCAAAATTGTTGTATCGTAACAAGACTTCAGGAAACATGCGTTTAAGAGCTGCACAGAAAAATCATTAGTCATATTGAGGCCAACTTTTTCCCCTACGGCTCGCCATACCGTCACAAAGTGTACCGATTTGGTTAGAATACCTGATACAGCGATACTGGGCAAGGCGGCAATCCTCCAGGCTGAGGAACGAAGAATGTAAGTAAAGTGAATGCGCAATGTATTGATGTACAAGGAATGCATGCCTGTTTCCAGGAACAACATGTAGTTGGGTGTATTTTGAGGAAAAACAATAGTTTTTTCACGAAGAATCTCAACAGTTTTTCTACCTGATCAAACTTCGAGTATCCCCATACCTGAGCGCAATAGAAAAGGATAGACTTAGCAGCTGCATCAAAAATTTTAAGCTTTCGAGATATGAGGATCTTGGGTTATTTATGTATCTAAGCCAAGTTGAGTTTATTGCGTGTTTTAGCATCTCTCAGTTTCATCTCAAGGTGTTTTGAAAACTTCATATTATAGTTCAAGTGAACACCCAAATATTTGTATTGATTCACCACATCAACTTGCTCTTCACCAAAATGCCAGTTGCACTGTGCAGGCATCCTGGGTCCTTTCCTGAATACCATGGCTTTAGATTTTCCAAGATTGGCTTTGAGACCCCAACGAACGCAGTAGACATATAGTGCATCAAT
The DNA here is from genome assembly GCA_020466095.1 of Chlorops oryzae. Classification (NCBI taxonomy): domain Eukaryota; kingdom Metazoa; phylum Arthropoda; class Insecta; order Diptera; family Chloropidae; genus Chlorops; species Chlorops oryzae. The sequence continues at coordinate 38,233 of JAIPUU010001315.1, forward strand.
CATGCATTGCAGTCCCTCAGGAGAGCCAGAAAACAGAACGATATCGTCCGCATACAAGAGTACTTTCAAATTAATACCGTTTAGATCAACGCCGCCTGGAAGAAAATTCTGTAAATCATTCAAATATAGTGCGAAAGAGATACGGACTAAGAGGGCAGCCTTGACGCACTCCATGACTGCTTACAAAGACAGACGAAATCTCACCGTTAAAACAATACCTCATTGGTGGTTTGGTTATAAAAAATTGCAGAATCTCCACAATATGGCTTGACAGCCCCATAAGTAAAAGCTTGTGAAAGAGCAAGTGCCTAGGGATCGCATCAAATGCGCAAGAAAAGTCGACGAAAAAAGTGTACACTTTTTTATCCTCAGCGAAATGTAAATGCACCAGCGATGTGGCAGTAAAGATGTTGTCTACGGTAGAGTACCCCTTTCGAAAACCTGCCTGACACTCCGTTAAAATGCGACCTCTTTCCACCCAAGCAGCAATTCGCTCAAACAGAATGCTTGCGAAGATTTTGTACAGACAGTCGAGTAGCGACAATCCCCGATAGTTCGAGGTATCTCCTGAGTCACCTTTCTTGAAGAGAGGGACAATGATGGCATGACTAAAAGAAGAGGGGATTTGCTTGTGAAGAAAAATAAAGTTTAGTAGAGCCAACAGCTCCAAAGTGGAGGCATACGGTAAGTTTTTATAAATCTCATAGCCAAGTCGGTCCTTGCCCGGAGCTTTATTATTCTTAGCTTTGGATATGACGTTTCTGAGTTCAGATACGTCAAACGGAGCATCTAGGAAGATGTCTTGATTATTAATCAAAACGGGCAGATTAGGCAGTGTCGTACTATGTGTTGACCCAAGGCTCTCATAGTACTCACGGAAATCCTCAGCCGTTAGTGCCACTGGGTTACATTGGGACTTACGCCTTAAACTGTTAGCAATCCTCCACCAATCTTTAGCGTTTTTGACAGTATTTAGAAGCTCGACATCACTATAATACTTTTCAAGTTTCTTGATTTGGCAAAGTTGAGTATATTTTGACCGGAGTGTAACGTATCGTTCTCGAAAGTCGTTCACATTGAATTTGCGAAAAAGGTTAAGGTAGCGTAGCATTTTCTTTCGCATGTTTTCACACTGTCCGTCGCATTCTTCGGGGTGAAAACTCTTTTACCAGGTTTAACCGGCACAGGTTTTTTAGCTTAGCAGTGAACACCGCCACTTAATTATCAATAAGAGCATTTTCAAAAATATAGTCTGTGCCCGTAGCAGCTATCAACGAAGCTGCAAAGCGCTCGGCCAGTCTGGCATCCCATCTAAACTTCTGCACCAAAACCGTTTTTTCAGAAAATTCTGTACCTGAAATCAAACGAAGCGTGAGAGAGAGTGGGAAAATGATCCGAGTACTCCTTGCATAGCACGGAGAAATCTCGCAAAACTACTAGCATATCGAAAGAACAGACAGCAAAGTCAATTACCGAGTTGCTGACACTCCTACAGAAGGTGAACTCTCCGCTCTTATCACCACGGGTCCTACCATTAAGAATCACGCCACCACTATCTTCGAAAATATTCAAAAGTTTACGCCCTCTACTTCAACGACTTTATCCTTCGAAGCTCTGCCTGCCGAAGTTCCGGGAACTTGCTCATAATATTTATATCAAGGGATTTTCGGAGCCCATGGTGCATTGAGGTCACCAACGAGTAGAAACGGAGCATTAATGTTATTTAGAACTTCCTGGAGTATATTAAAATCAGCTGTCCATCTGGTACAGTTAAGGTAACAAGGTATTATATAAAAACCCGTCTCGTCTGATTTGCGTAAAGAACTGTAAATCTTGACAATGCGACAAATTTAAAAGAAAAAGACTTTCAATACTATTCTTGTAACCGAAGAGTAGACCGCCACTAGCGCGACCCATGGTTCTCGTTTTCTTGGCATCAATCCAATGCAGCAAATAATTTTTGAAGACTGAAAAAAATTGTGACCGGTCCTTGGTCACGACATGAGTTTCATACAAAAAGAAAATATCATAAGAATTTACAAAGCCAAAAAATCTAGAAAACTTAAATTTACTTGCAAGGTTAGCCCACATTATACGACAGCAGCTTCAGGTCCTTTGATTGCTACTCATTCGAGCCGACAGCAGCATGCACAGTCGAATCTGATGGATGGGGATGTATTTTGTCCACAACTACCTTGGCCCGCAGGTTGGCTTTCGCAAGCATCGACTCCAGTTTTTCGGCGTCTGCCAAATTCGTCGCCACAATATTCTCGTCTCTCCACCGAAAAGGGCGATCGTCAATAAAGATGGAGAACTCGCCAAGCCGAATCTTCGAGCCGTCGTTTAAAGCATTTAATTGCCTGCATAAAGACCGCAACTTATAGCGTTTGTAGCGTTCATCCGCCGTGTAGTCCCTGTGAATGAATATGTTGAAGCCTTTGAGCTTGCTCTTTTGTTTTATCATTGCCTCCACCAGATTCGGATCATAAAGCTCAAATATAAAGGTGTTAGAAATCTTGTTATGTATCACATTGCGAACGCTCACGGACGAGTTGATCAGCTTGGAGCACAAAGTGGCAAATTCGCGCCCAGCACCTGACGGCTGCTACACGCCAAACCTTTTTACCGCAATATTAGAACGCTTACTGGCTCTCTCCAGCTGTTCCATTCGAGTCTTCAATTGCCCAAGTTCCCTGCGTAGACAGCCATTCTCATTCTGAAGCTCGCAGATTGCAGTGTTTACGGCCACCAGATCCTCTTTTTTAGCCACGTTGTCTAGCTTGCGGTCCAACATAACCTCCAATTTCGACCAAGAGAATGTATCACAGGAGCATTGTTCACAGGCGGCGAGGACATTTTCAAGACAGAGATCGGTCGTGATGCAGACGGAGTTAATCTTTTAGACGAATTGCTTTCTATTGAGTCGGGCGAAGTTTGTGAAAAAACGCGCTTGTTTTTATGCATATGTAAGCCGCATTCCTCATAAACGGAATAACAAATAACTAAACAGAGACTTTGGTGTTGCACGCAGATTGATTCTCATCAAACGTCAGCTTAATAAACTGTGTAATGTGTTTTAACTATCACAACTTCTCTAATAACTTTAAATTATAATTTTATTTAAAAAGTTTTCACGGAGCGCAGAAAAATCAGCTGTTTACCGGTCAAGCATAGGGTTGCCAATCCAAAAACTACATATTGAACTACTTATGCTCTCCTAACGCACACTTTCTCACCCCCTCACCACTTCAATGAGGCTCAATGCGAACCATATAGTACTATAGATGGCACTTGGCAAAAAACGTGTGTTTGAATTGAAGTAGGCCCCCTGTGCTTGCTTCTTATGGAAAAATCAAAAACGTAGCACGCCCCCTGAAAAATTCCGGGTTCCGGTCGAACAAATATTTTATAATCTTGTAACATGAAATAAAATTTTTGCTAAAAATCAGAAATATATAGGTGGTAATCAATGGTTTTTTATAAGAACTCATTTTATTTTTCAGCAAAATATGTTCGTTTTATACAATTAAAAATAATTAGACAAAATTTTGCTCATATTATTGAGGAACGCTAAGCAGAGTACTCATGCGTCGAATATGACCGATTATAAAAAAGTTTGAATTCCACCACATAACAGCTGATATGAAATATTCGGTGATATCAAACTAAATTTTGCTCAATACATAACTAATGGCTCAAGTACTTATTACATATCATGATAAATAGAATGCCTAAACTATATATTTTTGGATCTCTTCTGAATGAAAAGGGAACAGAATTGCTAAACTATCATAAAAAACTTAAAAACTTTGCATTAGAAAGAAAAACATTTAAAAATTTCAACGCAAGTATGATTAGTTACAAAATTGAGTGAATATTCAAAATATTATAGCATCACTAGTTCACCACGGAAATTCGGTTGTTGTTGTAAGTGTCCCCTATTTACTTTATGATGCGAACCTTCTCATATAAACCTCCGAAAATTTCCAAAGACCTAAATGTGTGTAACTCATACAAACTTCCTAAATTTCCAAAGACCTAAATGTGCGTCATCTCATACAAACTTCCTAAAATTTTCTAGGACTTAAATGTGCGTCTTTTCATACAAACCAACCAAAATTTTCTAGGACTTCAATGTGCGTCTTTTTCCGATTTTCCATACAAAAAAAGTTGCACACCCAGAACGAACATATCCCCCCCTACTCGCCTTACGTAAGGGGTGGCTCGCATGAATTTCTTGTAGAAAAAATCAAATTATTACCGCTGGGCTCCTACATGGTTGCAACAAAGAGTAGAGAACAACAAGAGATGTCATTTTATATATTTTGAAATTCACCCGGACCAGCAGCGAGAGGAAGCTAACTCAAACCTTGTTCAAACAGCTTTTAATTGTTAAGATAGACCTTTGCCACCAAAAATCACTATTGTCGAAAATGGCCACCTTAATATACCATATTCAATATTTCCAGAAACATTGTTTGGATTAAGGCTCAAAACAATACGCTATGCCAAATTTTGGACAGCATAAAGACATGCTGAAGAAAATAATTAAGCAATTAAGGCAATTGACAACGCCATAGAAATTTTTCCACTTCAAAACCAAGAACAACTGGCCGAGTTCGATGAATTTTAAAATACCAAAAGCTGTTATATTTAGTTTAAAAAAATTATTGATTTCTTATATTTTATTTTGATTATTTTCTGCAAATAGTTTTTAATAAACTAATTACTAATAGTAAACCATCACATTTTTCAGGTTCCACTATAAAGAAGTTATTGGCAAAGAATTTTAAAAAAATGCATTAACCAAATTATATCTTCTGAATTTATTCTCCAAATAAATCTGGATGGAACCCATTTGAAGATTCGCCTGAAAGACTATGGCAATTTTTACTCTAATCTAATAGGTATTTAACATTTTATTCACTTTAATAATAAACTTTTGATTTAAGAGTTTCATTGAAAGAATATTTTGACCAATTTAATTTTTTGAAAACCGTGTTCCAATGAACTTGAGCTTCTTGGTCAATAGGTTTTTATGCAAATAAAACAAAGTTTTATTCCATACACTACCCAACGTTTCGTCACTTTTTTGGTGACATCCTCAGGGGCACAGGTGTTGAGTTTTTTTATTGATTCTAAAAAAGTTATTGTAAAATTATTCTTTAAAATTTTTTAACTAAATTAAGGCTCTTTTGAAATTAATGGACTTACATAAAAATCAAACGTCAAGAAACACAAACTTTGTCAATAAAAAAAAAAAAAAAAAAAATTAAAAATATAAAAAAAAAATAAAAAATTGCAAATATAATTTTAAAAAACACAAAAACGACACGCGCTTAAAAAATATATCACAGTTTATAAAAAATCACAGAATAAACTGATTTGGTGCTGTCTTGGTCATCCTTCGTATTTACCGCTTTCTCCCCTCTCTGCTGGATCCGCAAATTCACCAAAGTCAGTCTTATGTTAAATCTGCTTTCTCTGTCAAGTATTTTAACATTGTCAAAGTCAGGTGTGTGTCGCTTTTTCTAATATATGTTTGCAAGAGCAGTTGTTTGTTTTTTCTTTTCCATGTCCGATTTATGTTCATTTATTCTTGTCTTAAGTGTTCTTTTTGTAGTGCCCACGTAATGCAAACCGCAATTCTCATTTTCATTGCCTTTGCATGTTATTTCATAGACGATGTTAAAATTCTCGTTTTTCTCCGTTTTGTCTTTTGTGTTAGTGAATAATTGTTTCAGTGTCATGTTCGATCTATGTGCAAAGAGAACGTTTTCGTCTTTAAGAAACTCTCTTAGTTTCTTCAAAGAGTATTAATATATATAAGAGACGCCAACGTACTCTATGGCAAATCCCATTTTTCACTCGTTCTCGATGATACCACGTAGATGAGGATCCACTATGCTTTGGCAAATAAACGCTCCAAAGCATGAAATCGAGGAAAGAAAGACACTCGAAATGTAGGAATTGATAGAAAGGATCAAAACAAAAACGAAAATCTGACTTCTCGCCTTTACGCATTGAGAAAACGGTTTTCATTCATAGTTTTTCGGCAGTCGCGCGATTGTTCTGTTATTCTTTCGATTGCGTGCCGCGCTTATGCGCATATATGAGTTTGTGTGTGCGCCAATCTACATACGTACGTTTGTATTTGGCCTTTGCAATTTTCGGCCACTGAAAAATTCAAATTGATATATTAAATACTCTTTGGACACTCGAAACGTAAGAATTCATTCCCAGCCAGAAATTTTCTATAAATGACCAATTCATTAATTTTTTACCAAGAAATCATGGGGAAAATTTGAGTACTTTTCAATTGCAATGGCAATGTCATCGAGAGGTAATATTATTCATCGCAACTCCAATGGCAATGTCATCGATAAGGTATCGATACGACGGAGTAGATCTACTCCACTGTCGATGACTAATTCGTGACTTGTACTCTGATGACGGCCAAGCCGTTTGTGTGTAAATTTCATTAGAAAGTTGGTGTATAATCAGGAGCAGTCACGGCTCTATGTCATGCTGAAATCATTGATTCACTGGGACATTTCCGGCTGGGTTAATGGATCAAGACAAAAACGAAAATCTGACTTCTCGCCTTTACGCATTGAGAACCGGTTTTCATTCCTTATAGTTTTTCGGCAGCTCAGCCGCTGTGCTGTTATTCTTTCGATTGCGTGCCTTACTTATCGCATATATGAGTTTGTGTGTGCGCCTGAAAAATTCAAAAATCGTTTTTCGAGTCGGTTGGCTTATGTCGTTTTCCTGTTTCTACGTGACCAATGGAAAGTCACTACCGTATGGTTCTGTAGGGTGACTTGCGCGGCGCTAAATGCGAAAAAGTCGAAGCTTGGTCGCTTTGATTACCTTTTGTAACATTATGTGCTTGTTTTTTTTAGTTTTAATTCGACCCTTTTAATATTTAATTTTAATTACTTTAATATTTTTTCGAGCCTAGGTGCAAGCAAGCTATTACGAAATGTAAATTTTAGCAATCGAAATTTTTTTTTTCCTGATTTTTTCTGATGCTATGTAATTTTACTTTTGATATTAACAATTAAATCTCTTTAAAATTTTTCCTCTGCTGAAATTAGTATTTTCAGCTGTAAAAATACTCCCTTTAAGGTGGGGCTATATTAAAAATTAATTTTAGAAGACTTTTTGAATTGCCTTTATATTGAAATTTTTTCAACTAATATAAGGATTTTTTTGAATATTCCAAAATAATAAATTTAAATGTAAGAGAAAAAATTGTTGAAGTCAATAGCCAAATTGAAATTTCAAGAATCTTTTTTATGGGTCTTCAACGGACAATGTATTTGCACCATCGAATTAAACAAGCTGAATCATTCCATTTAAATACATACAAGATTGTTATGCTCATACATATAGAACTTCTTTTCCCTTCCACCGTCCTTCCAAGAACGAATTTTGCTCATTTCAATCAATTACTAAAAAAAATTTCAAAAGTATGATACAGTGTGCAAATATCGAGTCTGTTCCTTTCATTTTTAAAAAAATTTTCATGAAACTATAGATTATGAATATAAAATTCAGCAAAATAGCTTTCTTAATGTCTAGAAACAATTTGATAACATTTCATTTTTTTTTTACTATAAAAATTATATCAATATTAAGTAAAATAGGACTTGTCTGAAGAAAGATTTGAAATAGTCAAATATTCCACACTGTTCGGCTATTTTTTCTTCGTATCGTCAAGTAGCCTTTGCATGCGCACAAGCTTAAAAAAATTTCCATCCCTTTTACTCTGCGCGAAAGCAAACGCACAATTCATTCAAGAATTGTCCTTTTACGCAAGCTTCTAACATTCGCCTTTCGTTTTCTGTTTTCAATTACTATTCGCATTATGAGACGGGACCCCAACAAACCAAAGTGTAAATGTTAGACAACAAATTATTTCAAAAAAACTTTTTGTAAGCATAATATATAAGTGATTTATAAAAACTTACAAAAATCCTTATTAAAAACGTTTTGTAACTCTAAAATCCACACATTTAAAAATCGCTTACAAATATCTCCAAAATAAATCTTTTATAAACATTAAATATAAACCATATAGGACTATAGGTCTAACTCTTCTTCTTCCTAATCCCTGCAATGTGTTAGAGCTACGCTGCTTCAACATATGCATATAGCATGAGGAAAAGAGAAGCATGCTATGGCAGCGAAATCTTTAGCTCTGCTGTGGTGAAATGCATTGCCACTTTTAATTTAATTTTGGGAGATTTTCGAGACATTGCATATAAAATATCTACCTAACTCATAAAATGCCATGAAAAGCTTGGAAAACATAAAAATAATCAAGGAAACTCAATATTAAGGAGAAATAGATATGGTTTTTTTTGTCCTACCCCTCCACATAACTTTTTGATCACACTTTTTCAGCAAAAATACTAAATTCTATATACAATCAAATTCGTAGCAGTAGTCAAAAATGGTGTCAATTTATTACAAAATGAAAACATTCGTGCACATTAAGCAAAAGTATATCGTAATATATTTATTAAAGCTTCAATTATAACTTTTAAAGCTATATAAAAAACGAGGACCGCCGTGTTTCTTTGATAATTTTCTTGCAAGTGGCATCATAGTGCCACTTTGCGTCTACCCTATTGTTGTTGGTAGCTTTCTGGTGAATTTCTCGAATTTGTTGAATTTCCTATTCCTGCCTAAGTTTTTGTTGGTAGCTTTTTGGTGAATATCCCCAATTTTTGAATTTCCTAGCCTGCCTAATGGTGTATATCCCCATCGCGGCAGGGCTTTTCGACGTCGACATTAGACCTACAGTCCTACATGATATAAACTATTTACAATTGCTTATAAAACGTTTGCTTTGCTAGCATTAACAAGCTTTTCAAAACTTGTCTTGCTGCTATAAAAAAAAGCACCGCTATGTGAACAAATTCTTAAGAATTTTTGACAAACCGCGAGTATTGCATTTTTTGCTCTTGCGCTTGTTTACTTATTAAATTTTCAAAAGCTGCTGGAAAAATTTTTTTTTTAAAAAAAAATTTGGAGGGCTTTTGACTTAATAAGGTCCAAACTTTTTTTTAAAATGTTTGTTTTTTAAAAATTTAATAAATGCTTTAAAGAAAAATTTTTTGTTTTTTTTGGAAAAAGAATTTTGCAAGCTTAAAACTTTTAATACTTTACAAAATTTTCTTTAAAAGGGTGTTCGTTTTTTTCAAGTTTTTTTCAACCGTTAAAAGAACCTTTGAAAGCTTAAAAACATTTTAAAAAATTGTTTTCAAAGGGAAAATAAAGTTAACCCAAATGTTTTTGCAAGACTAAAAACTTTAAAATAAACGTTTTGAAACGTAAGTT